>PVJX010006471.1:0-77458 GCA_004027295.1 Dolichotis patagonum | reverse complement strand
AACCTACAAACACATGGAAACTGAATAATACACTCTTGAGCAATCAGTGGGTCACAGAGGAAATTAAAGAAGAAATTAAACAATATCTACAAGTAAATGAAAATACAGACACAACTTACCGGATTTTGTGGGATGCAATGAAAGCAGTCCTCAGAGGAAAATTTATTGCATTGAGTTCCCACATCAGGAAGACAGAATGTACACAAATAAACAACCTGATGCTACAACTCAAACATACAGAAGAAGAACAAGCCAAGCCCAAAGCCAAAAGAAGGGAGGAAATTATAAAGATCAGAGCAGAAATTAATGCAATAGAGACTAAGAAAACAGTACAAAGAATCAATGAATCAAAGAGTTGGTTCTTTGAAAGAATAAATAAAATTGATAAGCCCCTGACAAACCGTATTAAAAAAAGGAAAGAAAAAACTCAAATTCATGCAATAAGGAATGAAAAAGGTGAAATTATTACAGACTCAGTGGAAATACAGAAGATCATCAACACCTACTTTGAAAACCTCTACTCTCATAGGTTTGATAACACTGAAGAAATAGACAGTATCCTAGATACATATGAACTACCAAAGCTGGATCAGGAAGATGTAAAACTGCTGAATAACCCAATTTCTATTACTGAAATTGAAAATGTAATTAAGTCCTTGCCTACAAAGAAGAGTCCACACCCAGATGGATTCACTGCAGAATTCTATAAGAAATACAAAGAAGACTTAATTCCAACACTCCTGAAACTGTTCAATGAAATTGAAAGGGAAGCAATTCTTCCTAAGTTATTCCTGGAAATATCACTCTAGTAACAAAACCAGATAAAGACTCAACTAAAAAAGAGAACTATAGGCCAATCTCCTTAATGAACATAGATGCAAAAATTCTCAATAAAATATTGGCAAACAGGATGCAGCAAATCATCAAGAAGATTATACACCATGACCAAGTGGGATTCATCCCAGGAATAGAGGTATGGTTCTACATATGCAAAATTATAAATGTAATCCACCATATCAATAGAGCCAAAAATAAGAACCACATGATCATCTCTATAGATGCAGAGAAAGCTTTTGATAAACTCCAACACTCATTCATGATAAGAACCTTACAGAGAATTGGAATAGAAGGTCTTCATCTCAATATGGTAAAGGCCATCTATGACAAACCAACAGCCAGCATCATATTAAATGGTCAAAAATTGAAAGCCTTTCCCTTAAAATCAGGCACAAGACAAGGATGACCATTATCACCACTCCTATTTAACATAGTACTGGAAATACTAGCCAGAGCAATAAGACAGGAAAGAGAAATAAAAGGAGTAAAGATAGGAAAAGAGGAAGTTAAATTATCATTATTTGCAAATGACATGATACTTTACATAGAAGACCCCCAAAACTCTATTGAAAGACTCCTAGATATAATAAATTAATTCAGCAAGATAGCTGGATACAAAGTCAATACTCAAAAATCAATAGCATTTGTATACACTAAAAACAAAAGTACTGAGAGAGAAATAAGAGAAGCTACACCCTTTATACTTGCATCCAAAAAATGAAATACTTAGGAATTAATCTCATAAAAGAAGTAAAAGAGCTATACAGCAAAATTATAATACTCTGAAAAAGGAAATTGAAGAGGACCTCAGAAAATGGAGACATCCCCTGTTCATGGATAGGAAGAACAAGCATTGCAAAAATGGCCATTCTCCCAAAATTACTATACAGATTCAACACAATCCCAATCAAAATACCACTAACATATCTCATAGATCTAGAGAAATCACTCCTAAAATTCACCTGGAACCAGAAGAGACCTAGAATAGCAAAGGCAATTCTAAGCAACAAAGGTAAGGCAGGAGGCATCACAATCCCCAACTTGATTATACTACAAAGCTACAATAATAAATCAGTATGGTACTGGAATAGAAACAGACCAAGGATCAGTGGAATAGATTGGAAGATACAACCACCACCACAAACTCACTCAACCACCTTATCTTTGATAAAGGGGCCAAACATGCTTGCTGGAAGAATGACAGTCTCTTTAACAAATGGTGCTGGAAAAATTGGCTGTTCATATGCAGAAGACTAAAACTAGACCCATGTCTATCACCATACACTAAACTAAAATCTAAATGTATCAAAGTTCTAAATATTAAAACAGAAACACTAAAACTACTGGAAGACAAAGTAGGTAAAAATCTCAAAGATATAGGGGTAGGAAGAGAATTCATGAACAAGAACCAAACTACACGGGAAATACTTCCCAGAATCAATAACTAGGACCACATCTTATTAAAGAGTTTTTGCATGTCAAAAGAGGTTTCCAGCAGAGTGGAAAGGAAACCCATACATTGGGAAAAAATCTTCATGGACAGTTCCTTAGACAAACAACTTCTGTCTGGAACTTATAAAGAATTAAAAAAAATCAGACCCTCAAAATTCAAAGACCCAATCCAAAAATGGGCATCTGAAATGAATACATAGTTCTCAGATGAAGAAATATGAATTTCAAATGAATACATGAAGAAATGTTCATCTTCATTAGTCATGAGAGAAATGCAAATTAAAATCACACTGAGGCTCCATCTCACTCCAGAAAGAATGGCCAAGATAGAAAACACTACCAACAACAAGTGCTGGAGAGGCTGTGGGGAAAAAGGAACTCTTCTGCACTGTTGGTGGGAGTGTAGACTGGTGCAACCACTGTGGAGGTCAGTCTGGAGATTCCTCAGAAACCTGGGTATGGAAGTCCCATTTGACCCAGCTATTCCACTTCTGGGCATATTCCCAGAAGAACTGAGAACGTGATACCACAGTGATATATGTGCACCCATGTTTATAGCAGCACAATTTGTAATAGCCAGATCTTGGAAACAACCTAAGTGCCCATCACCTGAGGAATGGATTAAACATTTTTAAACAATGGAGTACTACTCAGCTATAAAGAATGATCACATTGGGATATTTATAAATAAATGGACACAACTTGAGACCATTCTTTTAAGTGAAATAAACCAAACTCACAAGGTTAAATACCATATAGTCTCCCTAGTATGAAAGTTGATAAGAGTATATAAGATTTTGTGGTAACATGAGTACCCACTTCATTGCTTTGAAGCCTTTCAACGTTTTCAATCATCAGTTGAAATGGTTTTATTCTGTTTTGTTTGACTATATCATGCATGATGATATGAACAGCTGTTTGAAGAAAACAAAACATTATGACAGCTATTGCTGATTTAATATCGTCCTTCTTAGAAGTCCTACCATGCTTCTATTCCTTTGCTACCATTAGTTCTATCAGATTGTGTATTACTGGGATTTGAATATGTGTGATAGTTTAAACAAAATTTTTCTATCAAAAATGAGATATTATAGTACCCATTGATCATTTTCTGTTATTCGGTTCAGAAAGCCCTGTAATTCTTTCACTCTTTGCATGGCTTTATACTATTTTGTTATGTTTGATATTACTGTATTTGAAACTATGCTCAACTATAGCAGAGTAAGTGATATGGTGATAGCTACTGTTGATGTCTAGTTGTCTTAATGTAAAGTACTGTGTTGCCTATGTTGTCCTATTCTGATCTGCTCTGTACTGCCCTCTTTTGTTTTATTCTCCTTAAAATAAAATTAAAAAAAAAACTTTTGGAAATATACCTAAAAGGGATTACTGAAGTCAAATGAAATTTCTAATTTTTGTTTGTTTTTTAGGGATCTCCATACTGATTTTCATAGTGCTTGTACTAGTTTATGTTCTGATCAACCACAGACACAGGAGGAAGAGGGAAGCCAAGATGTCTGCACTTAGTGGAAAAAAATGCAAAGATATGCAATATTTATTTTTAATATTTTAAATACTACAATGTAAACTCCCTTTCATCTTTTAAAACTTTGAATAAGGTTTTATACAAAATAAAAATCAGAGCATTTTTTTGACTGAAATCAAGTGGAATATTTTCTGTTCCATATCTGGGGTGAGGTAGAACAAGGATACCAGAGGTGTATGATGATATAATCCAGAACTTTAACCTCCTCCACAGATGATCCTGCATTGTAACTCTCTTAATTCTAATAACCACCTGGTGCACCTCTTATTGTTTTATATAAAGAAGTCATGCAGAAACTGTATTGCACTGAAAACTTTATGACCTGAAAGCAGCAAAGGCAAAATTCAGTCCTTTAATCTGTGATGTGCATACCTATCCAGATTCATAGCAAACTACTAAATCAGCTGTCTGTCCCTGTAATTAAATATTTCAGAAAATTAACTTGCAAAGAAAAAAAGTTTGATTTCAGAAAACAGTTCTGGCAGTTGCTGTCAAACATTGGGTGACCCTAACACACTGGGCCTTTGGTGAGGGTGACACAATGGTGTGCTGTAAAGTGGGTAGAGCGAGCCACTAGCCACATGAGGCAGGAACCAGAAGCAAGAGAATGGCTCAGAGGTCCACAGTCACCTTTACCTGGCAACTTAAACCATATCTATCTATCTATCTATCTATCTATCTATCTATCTATACTTTTTTGTCAGTTACCAGAAGAAAAATAATGGAATCATTTTTTCTACTGAGATTTATTTTTAACTCACTGTGCATATTCAATCTGTAGATGGGAACTGGAATTTTTTTTTACTGATTTGTTCAAAATTTTCTTTTTGTCTAGTCCTGCTTGCCACCACTTATAACCAGACTCAATGCCAGATTTCTGACACTAGCTTCTTACATTTTCCTTCTAAATTGTGTCTCTGTGTGCTTCTGTAATACAACTGTTTTCTTGTTATTTTAACAGTCAAAAACATTTTAAAGGTAAGCACAAAATCCTATTTTCAATTTCTATCACATACTTTTCCCTAAGTCTACACCATTTGCTTCTGTCTCTAAATTTGTTCTGTGTGTAACTGATTAAATCCTCTCTTAGAATTTATCTCTGTTTGCTTCTGAATTCAGCATAAGGATATCACCTTTCAAATTAGCTCTTTTATTCATCAAGAGCTGATTCTTTCCAAGAGAGCAAGATTAAATAGGGACACTAATCCTATTATTAACATTACAGGGAAGTGGAAATTGATGACTGTTTTGATATATTGCAGGGCGACTGTTTCCAGGACTCTTATCAGATGCCTCAGCAAATGTTTTATGTGATGCAGATGGAGTGGAGGCAAAAAAGGATCTTATCTTCATGAAGTTTATAGTCTGATAATATAGATACATTCAAATCCAGTAACTAATAGCTATTTTGACACTCTTTGAGGTGAAGACAATAATAAAATAAATAAAGATAGAATAATAGAGACTGCCTAAGAGGATGTAGCTTTTTCAGGGCAGTCTGAGAACCCCTGTTGGGAGAGGTGACATTTGATATAGATTATGTCAATTTCGCTCTCTTATGGCAAAGAACCTATCATGTGGCTAGTGCAAGAAGAGTACATTTCAAGCTGAGGGCAGATGTAAGCAGAAGCAGTGGTAGTCAAGGTAACCCGAGCATAGCGAGAAAGCAAGAGGTGACATAGGTTGAGAATGAAAATAAAGGCTTTGCTTGTGAGCAAGTTGTGTAGTTCAGCTTAAGTTTATTTTTCATTGATTCTGTTACAGCATATGTTTTGTATGCCATGATGAAGTACAGGGTACAGCTGGATTTTTTTATATGTGTATCAATTGAAAACTGTTTGCATAATTACTTATTGAATAATACCTTATGGAGGTTTTGTCTAACCTCAGAATGGATTTTCAGCTTAATATTCTTAAATTTAAAATAATCAAAAGTAAAAAGTTAATACTATGCTGGCCTTTTTGAACAGATTGGAGTACTAAATTTTTTTGGAATCACATTGATTTTTCAATCATACTGTGTGAGATATATTTTTAAAATCACATTGTGTGAGATACATTTCAAAGGTTACAAAATTATGAAAAGTCAAGCTGCCAACATGATAGAGAGAATAACATAATGAATTTGTTTACCATAGTTCACATGCTGATGTGTTCAGGTGATACAGAATTCAGAGAATCCATTTTCCATGTATTTCATTTTTTTCAGGATAATTAAATCAGTCTGTACCCCAGAGTTCTTCCTTCTTCTATTATCTTAAGTCTCTAAGATAATATGAAAATCTGGTTGGCTTAATTAATGAAACAATTTTAATAATAGCTAATATTATTAAATATTTTGATTTTTATCAGGTATTTTCCTAAGTATATTCATTTATTAAATTTAAATCTCTTAGAGCTTCATGAGGGACACGTCATGGTTATCTTTATTTACTGGACTAATAAACAGAATATTTAAGATTAAAGTAGTTTATATCAGATCATAAAACTAGTAAGTGGCAAAATCAAGGTTTTAAGCAAAGTATCTTAAGTCTGTCACTTTCACTCTGTCAAATCAAATAAAACCTACAATTTCAAAACTGATGTGAAAATCTGAACTATGTATGTTTTAAATTTTCAAAACTAAAATTACATGGATAAATACAAGTACGCTATGTGTAGTTTTGCTCATTATTTATACTTTGCCTTTCACATATAAAACACATCATATAATGTTTAGGTTTGTGTCTAATTTATTTTATTTAACACTGGATTCAAGGTATAGTCATTTTTGTACAAATAATCAATTTATCTTTGTTTATAGCAAAGCAGTACTCCATTGTGTATAATTATCATGTTTTCATTATCGTTCACTTGCCAATGAACCTATAGAATAAATCAAAGACAGCTATTATTAACTGTGCTGCTATAAACATGTGTATATATGTGTCACTGTAGAATTGTAGCATATGTCTTTAACTGGTTTGGAAACATGTTTATTATGGGAATTACTGGATTTAATGAATTTCTACTTTTAGCTTTTTGAGGAATCTCCATACTGATTTCCATAACAGTTATACTAGTTTACATTCCCACCAACAGTTTGGAAGTATTCCTTTTTCTCTGCAGCCTCACCAGTATTTATTATTTCTTGATGATAGCCATCCTTTCTGGAGTAAGATGGAATCTCAGTATTGCTTTAACTTACATTGTTGTAATAGATTTTATGTTGAACATTTTTTCACATTTTTTGGCCATTTATACTTTGGAAAAGTGACTATTCTTTTCAGTTTCCCAATTTTTGATTGGGTCTCCAATATTGCAAAATCTGATTTTTTGAGTTATTTATGTATTCTAGATATTTATCCTCTATTCAAGGTGTAGGTGGCAAAATGTTTTTGCCATTTTGTGGGCTGTCTCTTCACTTTGTTGGTTGTTTCCTTTGCTATGACTTTTCCTATTTGTTGACTCGATACTGTTCGTGTGTGTGTGCGCGCGCGCGCGTGCCATTGGGGTTCTATACAGAAAGTCTTTGTCTATGCTTACGACTTAAAGAATTTTATCAGTTTTATCTTTCAGCAGGTTGTGCTTCCTTTCTTAATATTTAGATTTATATGCATTCTTAAATGTTTGAACTACTTTGATTTGATATCCATATGTGGTGAGAGATTTGCATTGAGATTCAGTCTTCTAATCTGGATAGCTAGTCTGCCCGGCACCATTTGCTAAAGTAGCTGTCTTTCCTACAGCATAAACTTCTTGCCTTTTTGTTAAAGAACTCGTGGATGGATGTGTCTAGGTTGTTTCTGCAACCTCTAATTTACTTCCTTTATGCACATAATTGTTTTATACTGTATTTTTGGTAATATAATTTGAAATCTGAGATTGTGATGTCTCCTGATTTGTTTTTCTTTCTGTTTCTTTTATATTTATTGATTTTTGGTACTTGTTTTGCATACATAATGATGATATTCATCATGGGGAATTTGTTCCTGTACATAGTATGTCATCATTCTCTTGTGTTTCCATTCCCCTTCTCTCCCTCCAATTCTTCTTCTACTCTCCATTTACAAAAGCCCTACTAGCATTTTTTCCTTCCACTCTTTCTTTTTTTTTTTAAAAAATTTCTTTTCTTTTTCTTCTTTCTTTATCCTTCTCTCTTTTATTATCCTTCCCATTTGAACAAGTTTTTCCTACTTCCAAACCACTATCTTCCTTTGTGTTAATTGTTTTCACATTGATGTTCTCACACAAAAGAATGAATGCAATATTTAAATCTGTATGTCTGATTTATTTCACTTAAGATTATGTTCTCAAGAATTTACTTTAAAAAGTCTCAAGTTTATTCTTCTTACTGGCAGAATAGTATCCCATTACACATAAATACTACTTATTCTTTATCCATTTATCTGTTGATGGGCATATAGGCCATTTCCAAGATTTAGTAATTATAAATTTTGCTGCTATAAACATGAGGCATGCATGTATCACTGTGGTGTTAAGCTTTCAACTCTCTCAGGAAGATACATAGATTGCAGCTAGCTAGTTTGAATGGAACCTTTAACGCTAATTGTCTGAGAAATTTCCATATTGATTTCTCTAATGGTTGCCAACTCACACACCCACCAACAGTGAAAAAGGGTTCCTTTTTCTCCACAACCCCTGCAGCATTTGTTGTTGGTTGATTTCTGGATGATATCCATTATTTCTGGAGTCAGATGAAATCAAACCATTTTAATCTGAATTTTCTGACTGACTAGTGCTGGTGAGCATGTTTTCACTATCTTGTTTTAATTGCTTTTGTATGTCTTCATCTGAGAAGTGTCTAGTCATTTCATAGGGCCATTTTGGATTGTTCTTTTTTAATTGAAGGGGTTAATTCTGTCTTGAAAATAGCTGGAAAAAAATTTTCCCATTCTTTGAGTTCTATCTTCACTCTGTTGATGGTTTATTTTGCTGTGCAAAAATATTTTAATTGGATATGTGCAATTGGAGTTGGAGTATGGCTGTGCAATTGGAGTTTTGTTTATAACATCTTTGTCTATACCTGTCTTTAAGAATTTTACCTATTCTACCCTCCATCAGATTGTTTCTGTTTTAATATAGACCTTTATCCATTTATATTTTATTTTAGTGCATGGTAAAAATTATGGGGCTAGGTTCAGTCTTTGGCTTGCAGAAATACATTGTTCTAAGCACCATTTATTAAACAAGCCATCCTTCTTCCAGGAAATGTATTTGGTTTCTTTGTCCAAGTTAAGGTGTTTGAATGTACTTGGAGCTGATTCTGAATCTTCTGTCCATTCTACTGATCCTCAAGTCTGTTTTATTCCCCCCCTTGTTTCTTTTTCCAATGTTATTCTATTTTGGGCATGATAGCTTTTTAGTACAACTTCAAATCAGGGATTGTGATGCCCCTCCCTCCCCCTTGTTGCCCTGAATTGCCTTCTTCTAAAAAAAAAATTTTTTAATGCCTTGAATTGCTTTTGATATTGTAGGTCTTTTTCTGCTTCCTATGAATTTTAGGATGGTATTTTCTAGCTTTGTTAGGAATACTGTTGGTATTTTGATTCGGATTGCACTGAATTTTTATAACAGGATTGGAGGTATGGACATTTTCACTATATTCTTTCTTGTTATCCAAGAAAAGGGAATATCTTTTCATTTTCTGATATCCTCTTCAGTTTCCTTTTTCCTTATTATATTTTTCAATGTAGAGGTATTTTTCTTCCTTGCCTATATTGATCTTTATGTATTTCATTTTTCTTAATGTTATTATGAAAGATGTGGTCTCCTTAATTTTTCTCTCAGTGAGTTTTTTATTTGTGTACAGGAATGCTATTGATACTGAGTGCTGATTTTATCTTGCTGAATTTGGATATTAAGTCTAGGAATCTTTCAGTTGAGCTTTTGGAGTCTTTTGTGTAAAAGTTCATGTAATTAGCAAATAATGATAATTTAGATTCTTCCTTTCCATCCATATTCTTCTTGTTTCTTTCTCCTGTGTAATTTCTCTAATGTTTCCAGAACTATATTGGCGTGGAGATAGTGAACACCTGTGTCTTATACTTAACTTTAGAGTGAAAGTTTTTGACTTTTGCCCAGTTCACATGATGTTGGCTGTTGATTTGTCATAGATTGGTTTTATCAGATTGAGACAAGGATGTTCTATTTTTTTTTTTTTTTTTGCTATAGCTTTGCAATATAACTTAAATCTGGGATTGTGATACCTCCTGCTTTACTATTTTTAACCCAGGATTGCTTTTGCTGTTTTATGTCTCTTTTGGTTCCATATGAATTTTAGACTGCTCTCCCTTGTCCTGTAAGGAATGTTGGTATTTTGATGGAGACTGCACTCAGATGAGGAGCATGTCCATTTTGAAAAAGTTGGTTCTGTGTATCCAGGGACAGGCAATGTCTTTTCATTTTCTGAAGTCCTCTTTGATTGCCTTTTCAACAATACTGTAGTTTTCATCCTAGAGAACTTTCACCTTGTTGGTTGGGTTAATTCCTGTGTATTTAATTTTCCTTTATGTGACTTTGAATTGTATTGTTTTCCTAACTTCCTTCTTTGTAGGTTCATTATTGGCATATAGGAATGCTATTGATTTTTGTCTTTTTTGTGGTTTTATTTTGTGTCCTGATACATTGCTGAATTTGGTTATTAATTTAAGCAATTTTTAGTGGAATTTTTTGTGTCTTCCAAGTAAAAGATCATGTCATATGCAAATAATCATAATTTGACTTCTCTTTCCTACATTTATTATTTTGCATTTCTTTCTCTTGCCTGTTTGCTTTCACTAACATTTTGAGTACTATATTGAACAGTAGAAATAAAACATAGAAAAAAACTGAATATGTAATAGAATTGTTTCTGATTTAAAGTCTGAAATTTGCTAACAGTGTGACTAATCACCATGTAAATTGGTCTTGATTTCTGAGCCTTTAATTTTCTGACATTTGGACTAAAGATAATATTACTTTATATGCTTTATCAAATATAATCCAGATAAAATTTCAGACATATTTCTAGTTATAAAGATCAAACTACATTTTTATTAACTCCCTTTATGTCTTTTATTTCCTCTAGTCACATTTTGATTTTTCTAAATGAGTGTGATTTATCTACTTTCTGAACCAATCCCAATTTTCATTTCCAACTTCATTGTTAAGTCCATCTTCATTTTACCAAATAATGTAAACTTTTTCCTTTGTTTTGCTGATATTTTCATTTCAGAATTGAAATCAAATAAAGCAAACATTAGGTGGACTTCTGATCTCCTGTAAGACTACATTTGATCCACTGCAGCTTCTGGAAAAAATGAAACAACTTGTATTTGAAGAAAAGATCTATCAATGCACATCGTGTTCCTAATTGGAACTGGTAATTATAGATGTTTGGATTTTCCTTTTGAAAGTCAGCCTTACTCACACCTTTTCAGGGAAAGTGAGAGAGGGCAACCAAATAGCAGCCTAGAAAGAGCTCCTTGCTAACTGGCGAATCTGTTTACTATGCTGCATTTTTTCCCTTCCTAATACTAACAGCCATTTTCTTTGATTGCCTTTTTGATTACTGAACTTCTGTTTTTTCTTGGGTTACATTATTTTTTTTTGTCTGAATCATTTATTTAGGTACTTTTAAAATATTGCCCTCTTTTTGCAGAGCCCATGTATTGTCCTTTGTTCTCCTATTTTGTACAATATTTGGGAGGCTCTCAAAAACAAAGGTATTCATATCCACAGGGGAAAAATATTACCTACACATTTCTATAAGTTTGTGACGATAAAATAACAAAATCTACATTTTATTTGAATACTTTGATAAAATTTTTTTATTTTAATGAGGAAACTAGCAAAATGACTTTGAAACACTGTAATTAAAATGTTTTGGAAATCTCTTATCACAAGACTAAGTGGCTCATCACACTCCTGGTGGTTTGGTTATACAAAAGTAAATGGAACTCAATGAACTCATAACGGGAAATACTTGTTCTTCTAAATGTACTGTTAAGATTCCTAGATTGTATCTTAAGAGTGACATGGAGAAAGAATAATTTCATGTTCTTTTTGTATGTACCTGAAAAGTTCCATTTTATTTTATATTTGGTCCTTTCTTTTCTTAACTGGTATGGTTTTACTCTTACCATTTTTATGAAAGGAGTAAACACATAAAATCTATTTCCGAATGAACTCTGGTGCCTTATATTTCAGGTGGGAGTATTTCATACACACTTTATATTGCAAGAATTTTTCCCATAAAGTAATGGTCTCTTTCCTACTGGCAAATTTCAAGGAACATATTAATGCAATCAATTTTAGAAGTTGTTGGTAGTTGATAGTTTCATTTCTCTGATATCATCTCTAGAATACCAGAAACTCAACTCTATAGTATAATGAAAGTTACAAAATAATCTCACATATTAATGTTTTCAAAATTCAAATTAAAGTTTAAGTGCTCAAAATCAATCAAAAATTTATTAAATAATGTTTCAATACTAGAAAATCTGATAATAAAATGTACCATATCAATAGGTTAAGAGAGAAAAATCTACAAGGTCAAATTAATAGGTGACCAAATGTCAATATTTGCTATGTATCCTGAAATGTAAAACTCTTTGTATGACAGTATTTGCATAGAAGTGTAAAAAATGCATTATGGAACAAAACTTGCTATTATAATATATAACAAAAAACTCAAAGCATGTTGAATTAGAACAAAAAAACCTAAAACAATTTAAGTGAAACAACAAAAACAGCAGTAGAACATTGAAATAGCCTGTGTACTTTCTTAATATATTATGCCTTTAACCAAAGCTGAAGCAACCCTTGTAAGAAATGGCTTAGCATTAATGTGGTTTCCATTTAATTTAGGAACAAGAACAACTTTACCATTACAATGATTATTTTTCTAAATGTCATTATGAAATCTCTAATATATTTATTTAGAAAAAGAAAATGAACAAATTTACCTTCAAAAGAGAAAATAAAAATGAATTGTTAATGACACAACTTTCTCTTTTAGAAGACCAAGAAAATCACATAAAAACCTATTATACTTTATTGCTACATTAGCATAGTTTGATGCAGAGTAATAGAGAAATTAAATTGCCATATATAATAATGAACACCTCAAATTAAATAGAAAACAAGGAGCCATATACAATAGCAGAAAAAACATAAAACTTTCAGTAATATGCTCAAATAAAATTTTGACATTTATAGGTAAGAAGATACATTGATTTTTTTAATGGAATTTAAAGCAAAAATGAAAATGAATATCTTTTTGAAAATACATATTTCAACACTTCTTCATTTAACAGATACTTATAAGACCATACTGAACCAAATGTAATTTTTAGGAATACATAGTAAACCTATGTATTCCTAAAACAAAGCAGTTTTAAGCATCATCAATCAGAACTAAGTCATTGAGTCATAGAAGTTTTCTTTCATAATCATTAAAAGGTTTATTTGTGCACAATACATAAAATAGCATTAGAATAACAGAGTATTTGGATAGGTCAATGCTTGAGTGATGAAAGATTAAAAGTATGAAAATTAGGCATAATTACTTAAATCATGAATTTTTAGTAGTATTTTAAACAGATAGCAAAACTAAATGGATTAACACATAAATAGCAATGAAATAATTGGCTAACAACATGTTTCCCTTCATCATATTTTACACCAAAATGAATTTCTTGTATTAAATACTTAAGGTTAATTTCATTAATTTAAAATTTAAAATTTAATTCTCAATAATTTATTTTTCTAATATCCAATATTGTCGATTGATAGCACTTCACAAGCTATCAATCAAGTGAGAATTCTTTTAAAACTTCAGGAAAGCAATTTGAAAATATGTGTCAAATTCAAAATGAATTCATAAAATGTGATTCAGCAATTCCATAAGAAATATATTTTTAAATATTCAGTAACATTTAGAAAGTTCTCATCATAATACAGTAATAGTAGCAAAATTTTTCTCTGAGATTATTTATCAGTATAGACTTTGTTAAATAAATAAGGGAATATTGAAACTTAAATTCATTTGTGGTTATTTTTAAAATTTTTTATTTTTTATTTTTTTATTTTAAACAGAATAAAACAAAAGAGGGCAGAACAAAGCAGATCAGAACAGAACAACATAAGCAACACAGCCCTTTACAATAAGACAACCGGACATTAACAGTAGCTATCAAAATATCCTTTCTCTGCTACAGTTGAGCATAGTTTCAAATACAGTAATATCAAACATACCAAAATAGTATAAAACCATGCAAAAGAATGAAAGAATTACAGGACATTTTGAACTGAATAACAGAGAATGATCAATGGCTACTATAATATGTCATTTTCAATAAAAAAATTTGTTTATACTATCACATATATTAAAATCCCAATAAGACACAACATGATAGAACCGATGGTAATAGCAAAGTAGAAGCATGGTAGGACTTCAAAGCAAGATGATATTTAATCAGCAATGGCTGCCATAATGTTTTGTTTTCTTCAAAACAGCTGTTCATACCATCACACATAATAAAGTCAAACAAAACAGAATAAAAACATTCCAACTGATGAATGAAAACACTGAAAGTCTTCAAAGCAATGAAGTGGGGACTCATGCTTACCATAAAATCTTATATACTCTTACCAACTCTCATAATAGGGAGATTATACAGTATTTACACATGTGAGTTTGGTTTATTTTGCTTATGAATATGGTCTCCAGCTGTGTCCATTTATTTATAAATATCTCAATGTGATCATTCTTTATAGCTGAGTAGTACTCCATTATATAAAAATGCCACAACTTTTTTATCCATTCCTCAGTTGATGGGCACTTAGGTTGTTTCCAAGATCTGGCTATTACAAATTGTGCTGCTATAAACATGGGTGCACATACATCACTGTGGTATGATGTTTCCAGTTCTTCTGGGAATAGTCCTAGAAGTGGAATAGCTGGGTCAAATGGGACTTCCAAATCCAGCCTTTTGAGGAATCTCCAGAATGACCTCCAAAGTGATTGTACCAGCCTACACTCCCACCAACAGTGCAGAAGAGTAATTTTTTCCCCATAGTCTCTTCAGCATTCGTTGTTGGTACATTTTTTTTGTCCTGGCCATTCTTTCTGGGGTGAGGTGAAATATCAGTGTAGTTTTAATTTGCATTTCTCTCATGACTAATGATGATGAACATTTCTTCATGTATTTATTTGCCATTCGTATTTCTTCATCTGAGAACTATGTATTCATTTCAGATGCCCATTTTTGGATTGGGTCTTTGAATTTTGAGGGTCTAATTTTTTTAAATTCTTTATAAGTTTTAGACAGAAGTCCTTTGTCTGATGGACAGTCCATGAAGATTTTTTCCCAATTTGTGGGTTTTCTTTTTACTCTGCTGGAAATCTCTTTCGACATGCAGAAACTCCTTAATAAGATATGGTCCCAGTTATTGATTCTGGGAAGTATTTCCCGTGTAGTTTGGTTCTTGTTCATGAATTCTCTATCTACCCCTATATCTTTGAGATTTTTACCTACTTTGTCTTCCAATAGATTTAGTGTTTCTGTTTTAATATTTAGAACTTTCATCCATTTAGATTTTAGTTTAGTACATGGTGATAGGCATGGGTCTAGTTTTAGTCTTCTGCAAATGGATAGCCAAATTTTCCAGCAACATTTGTTAAAGATACTGTCATTCTTCCAGCGCGCATGCTTGGCCCCTGTCATGGTTTATGTCGGTGGCCCCCAGGCCTCATGTATTTGCATTGTACATTTGTGATTGGTTCATTGTTTAGTGCTTGGATTGATGGTGTCAGTGCTACACCCTCCTGGGGGTGGAGCCAGGATGTGATGTAATGGCAGGAAGAAGGTGTGTCTCTCTCTTTTGCCAGTTTCTGCTTGTGCTTTGCAGCCCCCATGAACTGCAGCCCCGCCATGCCACCCTGCCTTGGAGCCAACTGAGTATGGACTGAAACATCCAAAAACTGTAAGAAATAAACCTTTCCTTTCCCAACTTTGGGCATCAGGTATTTTGTCTCAGTGCTGAGTAAAAAGTAACAAAGACAGAATTTGGTACGAAGGAGTGGGGTCATTGCTGTGACTATACATGACCATGTTTTTCAAGAGGCTTTGGAAATGGCTTGTGAGCAGAGTTTGGAAAGGTTCGGACTTGTCACCTGAATGCACAGAGCTGGAGCAACTTAGGCTGTTCTGTAGAGGAGATTCTGGTCAGAGCTCAGGAGACCAGAAGGCTCATAGAAAGCCTGATGGTAAAGACCAGGCTTACAAGTTTTCTGCTGGGAAGGAGGACTGTATTGGTTGTTGGACTCCCTATGATGTGTGTTATGGCTTGGCAGAAAGTTTGTCTGCATTTTGCTCATGCCCAGAGACTTTGCCTGAGACTGAGATTAAGGGTAATGGACTGACTAATCTGGCAAAGGAAATTTCAAGGCAGTCAAATGTTGGGGCTGTGTCATGGCTATTGTTGGGGGCTTTTAGCCAGATCTATGTTGCAAATCAAGAACAAAGAGCCCAGCAGGATAATTTAAAGCACTGTGAGTTTGGCCAGAAGGAAAACTCCAGTAAAGCTGTGGATTATAAAGATAGTGTGGAGACTTTGATTGCTGAGAAGGAACAGAGAGATAAGAAAGATGGCCATGGGGCATCCCAGGAAGCAGTGGGTCTTCACCCTTTGCAGCCTCCAAACTGCAAAGGTGAAAGAATTTTCTCAGATGAGAAAGCTTCTGAGCACCATGCTCCAGAAGGCCACATGAGATTCCAGAATGGCGGCAACATAGAAAAGCTTTTCTTCACAATCGGGTTCACAGAGTCCAGCAATCTAGGCAATCAACCCCTACAGCCAAGAGAGAAAAAAGCCTGGCTACTGCTCCAGCTGGCAGCAGACCTTGGCGGCATCCACATGGTGCTGATTTTAGGTGCAAGGAAAATGCACAGATTCTGAGGGTAAGAATGCTTCCACCTTGATTGCAAAGGGCCTGGCAGGCCAAGCAGTGTGCCCCTGAGAGGGCAATTTGTAAAGATGTAAGGGTGAAGTCAAAGGTGCAGTGGAGACACCAGAAGTTTGGAAAAGCCAAGAACGTGGATCATCCAAGGAAAGCTGCAATGACTGAGCAGAGAGGGTTTAAGAGAGAAGCTGCAGGAGCTGAAATCCCTGGAAGTGCCCTGGGGGTGGAATCACCCAAGCCTTTTGGAGCTTGCAACCAGATTGCTTCAAATGCTGAGCATGGAACTCTAGGACTTAATGTTTGCCCTGCTGGATGTTGGACTTGCTTTGTTCCCAATGCTTTATATTCCCTGTTTGTAACTTTTGGAATGGTGATGTTTATTTTGTGCCTTTGCGTTTCAGAAATGTTTAACCTTATTTCACTTGTATAGGGGGTTACAGTTAAGAGTTTGCCATAGATATTGGAGGAGACTTGGGTCTTGGACTTCTCAGCAATGCTGAAAATGTTAGGACTTTGGAAACTCTTGGAGATGGAATAAATGTCTTTTATATAAAGGTAATACATGAATCTCTGGGGGCCAGGGGTGGAATGTCATAGTTTATGTCAGTGGCCCCCAGGCCTCATGTATTTGCATTGTACATTTGTGACTGGTTCATTGTCTAGTGCTTGGACTGATGGTGTCAGTGCTACACCCTCCTGGGGGGGGGGAGCCAGTATGTGATGTAATGGCAGGAAGAAGGTGTGTTTCTCTCTTTTGCTAGTTTCTGCTTGCAGTGTACAGCCCCCATGAACTGCGGCCCCGCCATGCCACCCTGCCTTGGAGCCAACTGAGTATGGACTGAAACCCCAAAAACTGTAAGAAATAAACCTTTCCTTTCCCAATTTTTGGCATCAGGTATTTTGCCTCAGCAATGAGTAAAAAGTAACTAAGATAGCCCCTTTATCAAAGATAAGGTGGTTGAGTGAGTTTGTGGTTGTGGTTGTATCTTCCAAGCTATTCCATTGATCTTCAGGTCTGTTTTTATTCCAGTACCATGTTGATATTATTACAGTAGCTTTGTAGTATAATTTCAAGTGAGGGATTGTGATGCCTCCTGCAATGCCTGTGCTGCTTAGAACTGTCTTTTCTATTCTAGGTCTCTTCTGGTTCCAGATGAATTTTAGGAGTAATTTGCCTATATCTATGAGGTATGTTAGTGGTATTTTTGTTTTTATGTTAGTGGTATTTTGATTGGGATTGCATTGAATCCGTATAGTAATTTTGGGAGAATGGCCATTTTTACAATGTTTGTTCTTCCTATCCATGAACAGGGGATGTCTTTCCATTTTCTGAGGTACTCTTCAATTTCCTTTTTCAGGGCATTATAATTTTCCTTGCATAGCTCTTTGACTTCTTTTGTGAGATTAATTCCTAAGTATTCTCTGTAAAGTTCTTATCATGAATGAGAGTTGGATCTTATCAAAAGCTTTTTCTGCATCTATATAGATGATCATGTGGTTCTTACTTTTGGCTCTAATGATATGGTGGATTACATTTATTGATTTGTGTATGTTGAACCATCCCTGTATCCTGGGATGAATCCCACTTGGTCGTAGTGTATAATCTTCTTGATGATTTTCTGCATTCTCTTTGCTAATATTTTATTGAGAATTTTTGCATCTATGTTCATTAGTGAGTTTGGCCTATAGTTCTCTTTTTTAGTTGAGTCTTTCTCAGGTTTTGGTACTAGAGTAATATTTGCTTCTAGGAATGACTTAGGAAGAATTGCATCCTTTTCAATCTCATTGAAGAGTTTGAGGAGTGTCGGAATTATGTCTTCTTTGTATTTCTTGTAGAATTCTGAAGTGAATCCATCTGGGCCTGGGATCTTCTCTGTTACCAAGGTCTTAATTACATTTTTAATTTCATTAATAGAAATTGGGTTATTCTGCAGTTTTACATATTTCTGATCCAACTTGGGTAGTTCATATGTATCTAGGAATCTATCTATTTCTTCTGTGTTATTGAACCTATGAGAGTAGAGGTTTTTGAGATAGGTGTTGATGATCTTCTGTATTTCTACTGAGTCTGTAGTAATTTCACCTTTTTCATTCCTTATTCCATGAATCTGAATTTTTTCTTTCCTTTCTTAAATGAGGTTTGCTAGGGGCTTATCAATTTTTTTTTCTTTCGAAGACCCAACTCTTTGATTGATTCTTTGAATTGTTTTCTTAGACTCTATTGCATTAATTTCTGCTCAGTTCTTTATAATTTCCTCCTTTCTTTTTGCTTTGGGCTTAGCTTGCTCTTCTTTTTCTAGATGCTTGATTTATAGCATCAGGTTGTTTATTTGTGTTCATTCTGTCTTGCTGATGTGGGAACTCAGTGCAATCCATTTTCCTCTGAGGACTGCTTTCATTGCATTCCACATATTCTGGTAAGTTGTGTTTGTATTTTCATTTGCTTGTAGATATTGTTTAATTTTTCTTTAATTTCCTCTGTGACCCACTGATTGCTCAAGAGTGTATTACTCAGTTTCCATGTGTTTGTGAGGTTTTTGCAGTTGCTTTGATCTTTAATTTCTAGTTTCATGGCACTATGATCTGATAACATGAATGGAATAATTTCAGTTCAATTCCTTTTACTTAAACATGTTCTGTGGGCTAGTATATGGTCTATTTTAGAGAATGTCCCATGTATTGCTGAGAAGAATGTATATTCTATGTTGTTGGGTGGAACACTCTATGTACATCTATCAAGTCCATTTGTTCACAAGTGTGATTCAGTTCTGTTATTTTTTTGCTGATTTTGTGTCTATTTGATCTGTCCTTTGTGTCAATGGCATGTTAAAGTCTCCTGTTATAATTGTGTTATTGCTTATTTGATTTTTCATTTCTGTTAATATTTTCTTTTTATAGCTGGGTGCTCTGGAATTTGGTTCATATATATTTAAGATTGTTATCTCTACCTCTTGAAGTTTTCCCCTAACTAGTATGCAGTGACTTTCTTTATCTCTTTGGATCATTCTTGCTTTGAAGTTCACATTTGCTGCAAACAGAATAGGTACTACCACTTTTTTTTTTCTGTTGCATGAAGTATTGTTTTCCATCCTTTGACTTTCAGTTTATGGGTTTCCTTTTGGGTTAGATGGGTTTCTTGTAGACAGCATATGGTTGGATGTTGTTTCTTGATCCATTCTGCCAGTCTGTTTCTTTTGATTGGTGAGTTGAGGCAATTTACATTAATGGTTATAACTGTTATATAATGGTTTATTGTTGACATGTTATCTTTCTGCTGTTGTATCTTTAGCTTTCCATTCTGTTTAATTGTCTGCCTTGTTGGTGGTTTTATCCTATGTGTATCTAGAATGTCTTTCAGTATTCTTTGTAGGGTTGGTTTGGTGATCTTGAAGTTTTTCAGCTGTTCTTTATCATGGAAGTAACTTATAACTCCATCCATTTTGAAGGACAGTTTTGCAGGCTACATCAGTTTGGGTTGAAAGTCATTTTCCTTTAGGATCTGAAATACTTCACTCCATGCTCTTCTTGACTTCATTGTTTTGAGAAGTCTGCCATGATTCTGATAGGTTTTCCTTTATAGGTGATCTCTCTTTTCTCTCTAACACCTTTTAGTATTCTGTTCTTATGGTGGATTTCCAGGAAGGTGATTATGTGTCTGGATGTAGTTTTATTTTGGTTATGGCTATTTGGAGTTCTTTATGCTTCACTAATCCAAATGTCAGTTTCCATTCTCATGTTTGGAAAATTTTCAGCTATTACTTGTGTAAATATCCTGTTGACATCATTTGGGCTGTCCCCTTCTTTTTCATTTATCCCTATTAATCTTATGTTATTTTTCTTTGCATCATCTTGCAGCTGTGCATTGTTATTTCCTGATTCTTTGTTATTTTTAAAAGATCTTTCCTTTCCTGTTCACTAGCTGAAATCTTATCTTTGAGGTCTGAAATTCTATCTTCACTTTCGTTGAGGGGGTTTTGGCAGCTTTCAATAGAAATTTTGATTTCCTGTATATTTCTTTGAATCTGCTTTATGTATTCTGTTTGTTTCTTATAGTGTTCATTCAGGGATTCTATCTGTTTGCTTTGTTCCTCTAATTTTTAGCTGTGTCTTCCCTAGATGTGTTCATTATTTCTTTCACCACTTTTATCATTTCTTCTTTTATCGGGGCAAGTATTTCTGGTTTGAATTTCTCCATAGCTTCCCCTAGTTGCTTCTTTATTTCAGTTATATCATTTAAGTTATTTCAGGTGTATGGCTTCTATTTCCTTCTATGTACATGGCTCCTAGGCTTTCTTGGGATGGGCTGGAGATTTGAACCTGCCTTTTGGTCTTTCCTTTTGTTGTTTTTCCCCATTTCTTTGATTTGAGTGGTGTTCCAAAAGTTCCTCTGGGTTTTTGGTGAATCACCTCCTGCACTCTCAGCTCCTGGAGCAGTCTCAGGTCCCCTGCAGGCTCTTGCCTCCCTTAATTGAGAGGCAGAAGCTGGGTGTGGAGAACTGGGGCTGGTGGAACCCCCTGGATACAATCCCCTGTCCTAGGGTGTTGGATATGAACTCAATCATCGGGAGTACTGGCCTTAAGCTCTCCCCAGTCCAGCCCAAATGAGCCTAGAGTCCTCCTGTGCAGTCTCCACCTCCTGAACTGAAAGAAGGCTTCTGGGTATGGTGAACTGAGGCCCTTGAATCTGCTGGGCCCAGCCCAGCATCTTTGATAGGTCCCCAGAAACTCAAACATGGGGAGCATAGGTCTCCAACTCTCCCCGGGGCACTGGGACTCACCTCAGGCAATCCCCACTCCCCTTCAGGATGTTGGCTCCCTAAATTGAGAGGCAGAAGCTGGGCATGGAGAACTGGGGCCAGCAGAACCCCCAGGGCACAATCCCCTTCATAGGGGGGTGGATCTCATTTGTGGTTATTAAAATAAAAAAAAATTATTTATGTAGAGAATTCTCACTGTTTTCTCTATCTCTGTCTCTCAATATGTCTTTTTTCTACATTTCTCTGTCTCTGTGTTTGCGTCTATGTTTATAGTAACATACATTTATCATTAACATATATAGAAATCTATTTACACACATACAGATTGACAATATATCATAAAGCCAGTAATTAGAGATAATTATTTTAATATTTGTTCTGTTTTGTTTTCTTACATTTTCTGAGTTTTTTCATCTTCATTATAATTATTTGTTACTCATAAAATATGTTATATTTTCATAGTAAAATAACTATGTTTTAAAAGTCATTTTATTAATTAACTATATATAAGGATATTGGCAACTCTTATTAGAGTGTAAACAGAATGGTAGTACAGTATCCATTTTTATATACCCCAATATGCACATAATTCTTCTCAATGATAAACAAGTACTAGTCATAGTTTTGTACTGAATGAGGTACCATTATTTATAAAGTAATCATGTAATGCAGAGTACACAAAAACTAAAATGCAAATTTATGTTTCTTCCTTTAAAAAGAAATAAAATATACTTAAAAGATTAACAAAGGATCAATTAATGTGATGTGAGTCAGTAAATTGTGCAATGCAGAGAAGGGCCATTCAGATTTTCTGAAGAAACAATTATTGCATTTTAAAAATGAGTTACCTACTAATGAGGTGAAAAAATTTTGAACATTTTATTTGTTGCAGAGATGAAATTGGATGTGAAAAGACTTGGAGACAGAAAAAAATCAAATGTTTTATTTTTTTAGGTTTGAAAGGAAGTACTGGATGAGGGTTGGAATGGAGATTTCTAAGGGGAGCATAGCAGAAGGTACTCCATCCCCAAGAGCTTCATTGACATGTCAACAGGTTTAGCTTCATTTCTAAAGCACAGAAGACTTTAATAAAGGCTTAGTAAATAACTAGTAAATGTACACATAGTACTAAAAGTATGCCGAGATCATTTCATGTTCCCAAAATATAGTTTTTAGGAAAACTTTGAACATATAATTTGGAATCAAATTGTACATCAAATAAAATTTCTATTGTGGTTCATAAAATTCCTCCAAATATATTTTTAATCTCTTTTTCTTAATATACATCAGCATGAAATGATATTTTATATTTATACATACAAATTAAAAGATACACAATGGGCAGTGTTTACAGATGAATGGGTAAAGTGCTGGAGCAAACATCTTTCCATATGGAAGTAAAATTACAAACATATTAAAGATGTAAAAAACTCAAAATCTTATAAAACAGGTAGAAAGTTAGCTGGCTAGATAAATGTCTTTCTTACTATGCCTAGAAAAAAAACATTATGAAAGAACCATAAAATAGAAGTAATAAAAGAGGATGACAAATGGTTATCAAAAGCAAAATTTCTTACAAAGCACATAAAAGTCATAATGGTACAAAATATAGTGACTTTACATAAAACTTTAGTTAACAGGATAATTAAATAAATATTGTCATGTAAAAGTAAGCAAATAATATACAGAAATATAAAGACAAATCAGTTCAAAGTAGAGGAACCAGAATAACCTCATGAATCATCCATCCCAAGAAACAGTGTAATACAATTTCACAAATAATCCAACATTATTTCATGTTCACCTGATTAAAAGAATTGAAAAGGTTCCACCACAGAACTTGAAAAAGCAATAAAGTAGAAAAGGGACACTCTGTATCATTTACAGGGAAGCATAAATTAGTATACAGTACAAAGCATTTTATTGTATAACTTCCTTAAACAAGTAAATATAATCTAATAAACTTGTGCCCATATAACCATATAACCAAAATTTTTCACTTGTAAGTAAATTCTTACACAACCTAGATAGGTATGCACAAGAATACTCTTTGTATCTTAATTATAATATGTGGGAATTGGAAAGGAAAAAAAAACAAGAACCTGAAAATCTATTGTAGTATATTCATAGACTACACATGAAATACTATACATATCACATGTTTATGTAAACTTTATAGAACTCAAAAATGAGATATTATATAAAGAAGATACAAATGATTGCATGTATGTAATTTATAAAGATGGTTCATGAATGTAAATGTATATATGAATGGCAAAGTATATAAAGGTATAGATCAAATTCATGGAAATAGTGTCTAAGGATATGAAAGAATAGAGTGGAATTCAAACAATAACAATAACAATAACAATAACAATAATAATAAGGCATACCAACATAGCTTACATGGGAATAAGGATTGAGGTGCTTTATTGATAGGAATCCCTGAGTAACAATAAAATGGATTATAAGTCTTTACAGGGTCTTGGAGAACCAAGGAGGTTCAGGAGCAGTAGGATGAGTTCAAAACCCAGTAGAATTTAAGGATTTCAACTATAATTTCTGTTAAACATACTTTAAAAATATATATAAAAGTTATATTCATTGAGTTTATTTTAATTGAAGATAAGTGAGTACTTGGATTTTGTATTAGTTTTTGCAATTTTTTGGTTTTCAGAAGAATATTATTTTCCAAATATTTTTGATTTGGGCTTATCTAGGAAAATAAGATTTAGTAAAGACAAAGTATATTGATGTTTATTTATTTTCAATTGATTTCTAGTTTATTTTCAAACAATTAAATGGACAGTACAAAACAATATTAATAAAATGTTAATGAAAATAAAAACTAGTATATCAAACTCTTCTGGTAACTGAATAATAGAAAGAATTCAGGCAATATGTAAATGTGTTGAAAAGTGGAATCTAGCAAGGACAGCACAATGAAATATGATTCCTTTGTGAATTACAGAAAGTACTGTCTTCATAACAGTGAATTTCAACTAGCACATTCTTCTTGTGGATGTATAATAGCATCCCTTTCTCTGGATGATGCAACACCTAGGAAATGAATTATTAATGAAATTTCAGCATTCATTCTTAGTATTAGCCAGAAACTCTTGGATGTCAATAGAAACCAAAAACTTGAATTTTAATGATATGGTTGTGGACATTTTATTGTATAAAAGAACCAAGAGAATGCTATATTTTTTGGGCTTGATGGTATATGTTATGTCATGTGAAATGTTTTTATCTGTTATCTGTTCTTCTGACATATAATTTTATTTTTGGTACTGGGAGTTGAACTCAGGACCTTGTACTTGCCAAGCAGGCACTTATGCCGCTGAGCTATATCCCCAGCCTAATGAATAATTTTTTAGTTTATTGAAGAGTATAGATCAAAGTGCCTTTTCTGAGGAGACTGTTCACCATGGATCAAAACACAGAAGAATAAGTTCTGCAAAGAGCAAGACTCTAGAAGTCAACAAACAAGAGTTCAAAACCCAGTTTCCGTTACCCAGTTGCAGATCTCTGGGCATACCCT
Source organism: Dolichotis patagonum (assembly GCA_004027295.1). Classification (NCBI taxonomy): domain Eukaryota; kingdom Metazoa; phylum Chordata; class Mammalia; order Rodentia; family Caviidae; genus Dolichotis; species Dolichotis patagonum. The sequence goes on along the minus strand of PVJX010006471.1, from coordinate 52,373 downwards.
TGATCTTTTCTGGGGATTATTAACTCATCCTACTGCTCCTGAACCTCCTTGGTTCTCCAAGACCCTATAAAGACTTATAATCCATTTTATTGTTACTCAGGGATTCCTATCAATAAAGCACCTCAATTCTTATTCCCATGTAAGCTATGTTGGTATTCCTTATTATTATTGTTATTGTTATTATTATTATTATTCAATGCTTTTCACCACAGCTTTACTCAACTAGTCATTGCAAACATTTGGAATATACCAGCAGTCCAATTTCCAGAAATTCATGGAACTTCTTTTGCTTCATCAAAAATCTTTACTTTAAAAAAATATATCCCAATGCTTTCTTTATGTCCCCACACACTTCAACATGAGTAGAATAAATTCAGCAGCACAGAACTAACATCTTTCCTCTCTTAGTAGCTGCAAACAGAATTTTTCCACAATGAGTCTGAGCCTGTCTTAGGCATTTTCCTTGCCCAACAGTTTAAAGAAGCAACACTGTTAAAGCAGACGCAGCGATGCATACTTGTGGACCCCTGAAACCATTATCCTAGGTGTTCAAAATTGGCTATGTTAACACCTCAGCTGAAGAATGATCTCAGCTCTTTAGAAAGCCCAACTGGCCTTTCCCTGTCTGTACTGGGTCCAAACCACTACAGGAAGCTCCCACCATCTTATCTATATCATGTTCATACTATACCACATGAAACAAAATTAGAGCGACTTTTATAATTATCTATTAACAAATACCCCTACCCCCACTGAAATCATTAATTTTATTATAAAAGCTAAAACATACCTATATAATGTATTTTCATCTTGCCAAACCCCTCAAACAAGAACTGCATATACTCAGATGAATAACTTTCAAATACTTTATACAAGACTTAGCATATCATAGAGTATTATAAGTACTTTTACGTCAGTACTAATCTTTTTTCCCTTAACTTATTATTCAATTTAACCCCTTCATTTATTCTTTCAGTCTTGCTCTCCATTCTATGAGCAGTTCACAGGTTTTACTCATGTTAGCTTATGTATAAAGCAAGGCACTGAAAATGCTTAGATGAGTTTCACAACTCCATAAACAAATAGGTTTGGTCCTGGCTTTTTTATTAACTGTTAGCAAAATTATACATGCAAGAATCATCACACCAGTGAGAATGTCCTCTAAATCAATAAAATTAAAAGGAGCAAGTTTCAAGCACACTTTATAGCAGCTCACAACACCTTGCTTTACCACACCCCCACAGGAAACAGAGGTAACAAAAATTAAGCAATAAATGAAAATTTCACTAAGTTATGCAACAGAGAATAGGGTTGGTAAATTTAGTGCCAGCCACTGCAGTCATATGGTTAACCCAAATTAGTAAATTCTGGCATAAAGAGTATTATAGAGCAATAAAGAAAGAATAAGATTAAATTTTACCTAGGTTGCAAAAAAATTTTAGATAAAATATGAACCATAAACAAAAGTAATCTTAACATATCTGAACACATGAAAGCTAAGATTTGAACTGGGATTAGATACTCCACAATGCTTAGCCATAAACAAAAATTTCACGACACAAGTTTTCACCTGAGAACTACTAACAGCAGCTTAATACTTAAAGGACTTGGCAGTGCTTTATATCCACCTAGAGGAGCCTGTTCTAAAATTGATAAACCCCAATACACCTCACCACTTTTTGCTAACCTAGTCCGTATACCACCATCTCTTAGCAAACCCCAAAATGGAGTAAAAGTAAGCACAAGAACATTACATAAAAAATTAGGTCAAGGTATAACACATGAAGTGGGAAGGACTGGGCTACATTTTTGTATCAAGAAAACACATTCATGTAAATTTTTATGAAAATTAAAGATCTAAGGATGATTTAATAGCAAATTGAGAATAGAGAGCTTAATTGAATTAGACCATGAAGCACGTATGCATTGTCCATCAACCTCCTCAAATATTCAAACTTTTAATCTCAAAAAATTAATACAATATGAGAGGATATAAGTCATAACAAGGTAACTGTACTGGAAAGTGCTTGGAAAAGGAAAGTGTAGCTTGAACCAAAGCATCCAGCTTACACCAGGAAGATTACAGTCACGATGCACAGGCCTCATTTAAAACATTGGGCCCATAGTGGAAAGTGTTTTCATCACAATAATTTCCTGATCCCAGTACTATCGTGTTAGTGCAAGATCTGGTTTTCCAAAAGTCCTTGAGAATCATTAAACAATTTCTGTTACCTGCTGTAAAGCCTGCATCACTCAGGATTGAATTCAATTTAAGCAAAGCGGAACCTGGAGCACTTGGTGGCTCTGGGGTCTCTATGCTGTACAAGTGTATCATATATGTATATATATATCATAGTGTATCAAAAGGCAACACAAATTTAGCAGCCTAGGACTTTGGCAGAGGGAGGAAGGGAGAGGCATTCAAAGAGGGTATCAAATGTAAGAAAATCCAAAGACAATTATAAGAGTATAATATGATATTCATGATTTGAAAGAAAGTAAAAAGATAAATAACCTAAAAAATGATGGCTGGAAACATGAAAATTTCTTAGTAGCTAGATAGATGAAACATCTTAGAAGAAGTATGGCCAGCATACAGACAGTTACATCTGGATTAGGCATTGCTCTGTCTGAGAGCCTTCCAATGAGGACTGAAAGATGAATGGTGCAGTGGAGAATAAATACCCATAGAATTATAAGCAAAATATGTTCCTTTTGTGTGCAAATCACAAGTTGTTTTTATTTTCTAAACTATCTCTAAAAAGCATTAGTATGAAACATTTTTAATGAAGGAGTTCTGCCAGATTCTTACACTGTTAATGATGTGGCCACATGATGGTTAAAAATTCAAGTTCTATGGCATTAGCAAGAAATCTCAGAAGATCTAAAATTAACTGTGTTGTATCTTTGAATATTTGAATGCTTCTAAGCAAGTTTTCAAATTTGGAATGGATCGACTGTGCCTTTGCTTAACTTTTTAGGGTGATTTGTTTGAGGGCAATGCAAATGACTTTGTGTTAAATGGAAGAAAAGTTATAAAAGTTTTGTACTTACATTTGTTTCATGTTTAACCTTTGACTGTTATCCTATATACCATCTTGTCTGTATCAACTCCAAAACAAATACTCCATGTTCTCAGCCATAAAGTTGCTGTGGAAATTAGTGTAATGAGTCAATAATGTGCACAAGGTGTGCTTGCCATGTAAGAGATATTCTATAACTGAATTTTTATGACCTGCATTATGAACCTCCAGAAAAAGGTATATGGCATTTACAAATGAACAAGGAAAGGAGAATTATAAGATCACAGTAGAAAATTATAAACCAATAAATTAGAAGACACACTTCAATAATAAATTATGGACATATTCAAAATAAAAATGTTATTAGCTAACATTCTAGGACACTATTAAGGCACTGCTGCACTTAATATAATAACATCTTAAGGATTAAAAGGCTTACAATTTTCCTTTGTAAATATTAACATTGTATTCCTATGCAAAATAATCATTAAAACTGTCTTTGAACATAACTGCTTGGAATACTGTATCATTTTATCCTTCCTCATGATATGAATAATATACATAATTACAATAATGTGAATGAACAAAAGTACATTTTCTTTTTTTTATTTTGAAAAGAATAAAACCATATGAGAAATAAAACAAAACAAAAGGAGTTATTCAAAACAAAAGGATGGATGTAGCACAAGATTAAAACCACAATACAAGGTGATCTACAATGGTTACTATTATGTCTCTTATTATCTTCAATAGAATTGTCTATCTCATCAGGCATAGTATAATTGAACATAGTGGTACATAACAATATTAATAAAAACAAAACATTGGAGACATTATAAGACTTCAAAAGCAGATAATAGTCAAACCAAATTAGATATCCTAGTGAAACTTATTCTCTTCTGAGTAGTTGCTTATACTCTCAGACTTGATACTATCAAACATAACAGATTCAAATAAAAACCAGTCAAGACAAGACAGTGATCTAACAAACCAGATTCAAATAAGATCAGTCATAATAAGACTGTAAATTATATAGGGCTTCAGATTAAGTTAATAGGAAATTAAGGATGGTTACTGTACTATATCCTGCTATATTTAGAATTGCTGTCTGTTTCCTCAAATCTAGTACAAATAGACAGACTGGAACAGAATACAGTCAAACTAAACAGAACAATGAGAATAATGTGGGTTTTAAATCTTGATACACTGTTAACAATATCCCCTGCCTTCCTTTTTTAGACAATTCATCCACTTTCACTTTCACAGTGTGCATTGTACATTTTGGGTTCCACTAACTCCTTTAGATTTTAGATTAGGGTGGCAACCTGTTGTTTATCTAAGTAGTTCTGAACTTTTTTACCCCTGAGCTTGATCTTAACTTGTATTCCTTTACCTACAAAAGCCTCAAGGTTTTCCTTCCTTATAGCTGAGTAGTTCCCCACTACACAAAAGTATCCTGTCTTTCCAACCTATCTGCAGGTGCTGGACAAGCTGCCCCTATTTCTCTGGTTCTCTGTCACATAGAGCATTGTTTTCTCATATTTGACTTTCTGCCCATAAACCCTCTTTCAGGTTGATTATATTTCCTATACAGAGCATCTTGATGGACCCTATCTCCTGATCTACTCTGCCTGTGTTTCTTTTTGTTAGTATATCAAGGCCATCTATGTTAGAGATTATAGCCAATCTTCTAACTCTCATTTCTGCTATGCTATTTTTCTGCCATTGGTTGTCTACTTTTCTGTTTCATTCCATTGTCTGCCCCATTCATTGAGGCCTCTCTGCCACTGTTCCTGAAATCCTGGTGTTCTCTCTCTCTCTCTCTCTCTCTCTGTCTCTCTCATGTCCTTCAGTATTGTTTGTAGGGTTGGATTTGTGGTCATAAACTCCCCCAGTTCCTCTTTGTCATACAAGCATCTTGTTTTTCCATTAATTTTGAGAGACAGTTTTGCAGAGTACATCAAGCTGGGTTGGAGGTTATTTTCTTTTAGGGCCTGGAATACTTCACTTGAAGCTCTTGTTGATTTGATGGTTTGTGTCGAGAAGTCTGCCATGATTTTGATGGGTTTTCCTTTATAGGTGATCTGTTTCTTTTCTCTGACAGCTTCTAATATTCTGTTCTTCTGATGAATTTCTGGGATCTTGATTATTATATGTCTGGGTGTAGATCTGTTTTTGTTGTAGCTGGCTGGAGCTCTGTATGCCTCATATATCTGAATATCATTTCCTTTTCCTATGCTTGGGAAGTTTTCCTTAATTGTTTCTGTGATTAAGCTTTGTATTTCATTTGTGTTTAGCCTTACTTCTTCACTCACATTTTTTATTCTTAAGATATAGATCCTCTTGTCATCTTCTAGCCTTTGTATTATTAATTTCTGGTTCCTTGTTATTTTTAAGAGATCTTTCCTTTCATGATCACACATTGCAAACCTATCTTTAAGTTTTAATAATCTATCTTTAGCTCCGTTTGGGCAATTTTGCCAACTTTCAATGGAGCTTTTAATTTCCTGGTAATCTCTTTGAATCTGTTTCATGTATTCTAGATTTTTTTTTATATACTTCATTGAAGGTTTCCCTCTTTTTCCTGTGACACTCCATTCTTTCATCTGTGTCTTCTTGAGAGGTGCTTAGCATTTCTTTTATTAATCTTCTTATATCTTGCTTTACTTGTATTACTATTTCTATTTTGAGTTCTTCTATAATGTCATGAAGATATTTCTTAACATCAGCTGATGCTTTTTCCGATATTGCATGTTTGCTGCCCTTGATCTCTTCTGTATTTACCTCTCCTGGACCCATATTTCCTGGGTTGGTGGCTGGAGACTTTTTCTTGTTTCTTTCTCTTGTCTTGTTTCTGGTTTATTTCAGACAGGCGTATGGTGGAGGTCCCAGACCATTTCTGTATTGGTTATGGTTACTCTCAAGCATGCTGGCTAGGGATTGCTGCCCTTTCAGTTTGCTGCTGATCACTGAGGTACAAGCAGGGACAGTGCAGGCTGGCCCCTCCCCACCAAGCCAGTCAATCACCAGGGGTATTCACCACATTAGTGTGTGCCGCATGGACAGAACTGATTTGGGACAGTTTTGGGGGCAACAGTGTCCCTACTATTGGGTCCTGCCCAGGGGCATGACCCAGCCCAAGCAGTTCCCATCAATCTGCTCTGCACCAGGAGCAGCCAACTGAAGCCACTACAGTTCTGGGTTTAGGCCCATCCTGCCCAACTCCAATATATCATCCAACCAATCACCCCCTCTGTGGGAAGACCAAATTCCAAGCATCACCGTAGGCTAGGGCAGATCTCCATGCCAGCTCCATTCTCCTTTGGGGTGCATCCTTCCACAGAGGTTCAGAGGCTCACCAACCCCCGACTTAAGTGTGACTGCAAGTTGTTGGACTCCAGGACACCAGGCACAGCATGGGACCGGGTCTGGTGAGAGTGCATCTGGATCCAGCCTTCTGTCCATGTTTTTCTTTTCTTTTTTTTTTTTCTTTTTCCTTTACCTTAGTTTCTTTCTGGGTCATGAAAATCCCTCTGCTTTCATCTGGTTTTCTCCATGGTGTTAAATTCTAGTGTCTGAGCTATTTCTCCCAGAGAGGCTCTTTACCTTGCTACTTATCGATCTATCGTCTTTTGGAAACTCCAAAAGTACATTTTTCAAAAATGTTAGTGCTCCTCTCAGAGGTAATCTCTGCTGATGTGTCATGAATAAATTTTCAGACCATATTTGGAAACATTTATGACTATACATATAGGAAGAATTTCTTTTAAAAATAGGATGATGATATCATACTATGAATACATTTTTGTATCTGTCAATTGCACATGCATTATCTTTTTATTTTATTTTATTTTGAAGATAATAAAATACAACAAAAAAAGACAGAACAAAGCAAATTGAGATAATGCAGTGAGATTAATACAGAACTTCAGAGCAGCATACCGGATAACAGTAATAGGTACCATAGTATATCTTGCTATCTTCACAATAGTTGTCCTTTAAATTAGGTATAGCCAAATCAAACCAAAACCAGAACATTATAAAACCTATCAAAACAGAATGCTGAATGGAGTAAAACAATTAACCAGAACAAAGTAAAATAGTGAAAACAATATTGGCCTTCAAAGACAAGATAGAAGGAAATCCCCCATACTTGCTATATTGCATAGGGTCATCCTCCCAAGAGATGCTCAGACCTCTGGCCTCAGGTCAGCATAAGCAACCCAACAATAGAAGCATGTAGTTGCTTTATGTTCCTTAGTTTCTATCAGCTCCAGCTGTCCTCCACACTTTACCACTGATAACCAGGGGTGGGGGGTGGCGTTTGATTTTCAGCCCACATGCAGGTAGGCCCAAGCGCATGCTGACTTCCCTGGCCCCTTGCTTACCAGGAAGGAGGGCTCGTTGCTTTCTTGCTCAGCCCAAGTTCCAACATGACTGGATCTCAGGAAATGCCGACTTGTTCTCTCCCTGGTGCATCACCACTTGCGTACCAGGAATATCTTATTTTTATAACTTCTCAAATAAAATATGAAACAATATACTATGCAGTATAGTGACATAGCAAATACATAGCTACTTTGAATGCTGTCATCAAGAAGACACTCCAGAGACAACAGGCTTCTGAAAGATGAGTCATAATTTTATTTTATGAAATAGAGTATTTTACTCTATTTAAGCTTTTCACCTGACCCTGCACTCATATTTTTATTCTATTTAGGAAGTTTGACAAAATGCGGTTAGTAAAATATTGTGCAATCTTTGGATGAACATGTTGAGTATTATTATAATCATTTATCTTCACATAGTAGAAACCCTTAAATGGAAAAAGCACTGTTTTATTTTCTTGATACACTAGGGCAAGTTACTGTGTTTTTGGCTCTAGCACTTGCTATTAATTCTCTAACTTTTATGACCACGAACCACCACCCTCAATTTTTTCTTCCCATTTTCATCAATACAGCTATATATAATCTTGCTTTTGCAATGAGGAAACACAGACCAACAGTGCATTACAACTGGCAAGTTTATGCAAAATTAAACATTATGTGTTGGTTTGAATAGACCTTATAGCAGCTCTGAACTTACAGTCACTTTCATATGGAACCCAGCCATTAATTTAGATCTTTGAAAATAATTGTCAAAAATAATATTTGCATCACATATTTCCTTCATTAATAAGTTATAGGAAAACAGAAATTTCCCTCTTTTAACATTCAGTCTCCAAAGCTTAATTAACACTGCTTTTCTATATTTGAAAATAATAAATACTTGTAGATCAGTGATATGCATAAGATGTGAAACATAACTCCTAAAACAATTTTCTTAGATTTTGAACTAAAATTGAAAAGTAAATCTAAAGGACTATTATATCAATAAGTTGCAATTGATAAAAAATAGTCCGTGTTGTGTCCCAAATAATTTGTATAGTATCATCAAATTGTGTTATCCTGTACTCGTTTCCCTTCTGCTTCAAATTTTCTACACTGTCACCTTTGATATAGATGTCATTCTATTTTTGTTTTCTAACATAGAATTTGTTTCCTAAGATTCTTTCTTTATCAAGTACCTAGTATTCATTAAGTTATCGTAGCTGCTCCCTAAATCTGATTCTTTTTGTTACTATAAGGAAATATCTGAGACAGGCTAAGTTTGTAAAGAAAACAAGTCTATCCAACTATATCCAAATCACAAATCTATCCAACTATATCCAAATCACAGCAAAGTTTTTGAAAAATTAAATACTGCATTGCTGAGGACATACCAGAGGATGACACCTGTAAGTAATGACATTTTATAGTAGGCCTTGGGAGAACATAATTTACTTTATATCATGATCTAACCTCAACTGCATGTTACCTGAATAGCAGTGACATTGATTCATGTACTTAGATAAAACATTCCATGGTAACATAACACAAGATATTCAACTTCTCCTGCCCTTGCTATGTAATTTTAAATCATCTGACCGTCAGATGCAGTAAGATCTTAAATTCAAGCCTGATTCTCATTTATTTGTCCTGTATCCTGGAAATCTACTTTTCCTTTTTGAGTATTAGTCTCATTTCTAATATGAGAATAATAATAATTTTTGCAAAGTCTTTGAGATGATTACAACTACCATAATGTATATCCAGTCTGGAAGAGTAACCTAATAGCAACTCAAAGAAAATAACTGTAATTATGGCAGATTTTATCAGTCATGTGACTCAAACTGTCTGGGATATAGCCTAATCTCTGGTTTCTATATTTCCTATCCCTTCACAAACCTCATTTGCAATTTAAGAGAAGTATGTGTTATAGCAATTGAAAGTAATTTTGTATAATGAAAGAAAATGAGAGAATAAAATATCTCCTATAGCAAGTGCCTTGTTTGCATACCCTTAATCAAATCCTTCCTTAAATGAGAGCCTCAGCTATGAACTTCCCTCCATTCTCTGACTCTCCCTTCTTTCCGTTCCTCCCCCTTGTCTTCCTCTCAATCTTCATTCTCTTTCTATTTCTTCCTATCTCATTTTTGTTCCTCTCTTTTCCTTTTGTTTCTGCCTGTGGGTGAGCATACATGCTCAGGCACACTCGTGAAGACACATAGCAAGAAAGCAGGCATTCACAAGTGCATAAATATTCTCGTCCGTTATTCCAAAGCTATTTTCTTATTCTCTTATTTGCATTTACAAATATTCTGAGAGGTTTTGTACATGATTTTTTTTGTGCAGTAGAAAGAATATCAGTAATGTCTCCAAATTTAATTTTTGAGGAATCAGTTTTTTCTTCTTAAGTATTTATGTATTCAAAGTCTCATGTAGTAGACCAAAATGAACAATACTGTGAGATGTTTATATAAAACCTGTATAAGAATGTCCTTAGTTAACTTCGGGTAAGTTTTGAGAAAAATTTATTATATACATTCCATGAGAATAATTTCTTTAAGCTATTCTAGTAGCATAGCTAGTGTACTTTAAACTGAAGTACATACTGGTAAGTCTTTAGACACTGTTTAAGTATTTAAAGATCCTATAAAAGGATCTCTTTCTCTGTCTCTCTTTCCCTCTCTCTTGTGCCTTCTGAATGCAACATATGGTATTTCTGAGCCACACTATCCCTAGTTTTTGCCTTAAGGATTTTTAATCTGTTTATGAAATACAATCCAAGTTTGTTTTTTAAATGTTTTCCTGTATTCCCTTCTGAAAACTTCCAAAATAGGTTAAAAATATGGTGCTTAAATTTCAAAATCTGTGATGATAAAATAGCTAGCTGTGATGATTAAGTAATGGCAACCCTTTTATGCTTGCCATCCTCCTATCTAATTTCAACTTTATAATCTATTCTCAAGCCACTGAATTTGGAAGGAAATTTTCCTTTTGGGTCTTAAGTATTCTGATACATTATGAGCTGGACAGAATGTGAAGAATGAGGTTTTCTAACTAAAATATTTCCAATGTTGGAAAATCGGGATCCACAAAATAAGACCCAGGAAGGGATCTGTCAGTGTCACCTTGTTCAGCAGTATCTCAAACTGTCGGAATTGTAAGCAATATTTAGTGACCTCAGCTTGTCCTTGCAGCTGGCTCACAAGTAAAGAGGTGCTGCTGCTGTTAGAGCCCCAGCAGTGACCGAGCCAAGTTTCACATGAAGAATGCTGCTGTTTTGTATTGCTACAAAAGCCAGCTTGCAAAGTACGTGAAGTAAAGGTAGGCGTCTAAGGCATTAAATTCATTCTTGGTAGCATTGTCCTCTTCTGTGAAGTTAAGTGAGTCATTTTCTCACTAGTATATTGTAACTAATAAGCACATACATATTCATATATTCAAATAAGAGGGAAACTTTGGTTAACCATTGGACCAAATTTTACATGTAAGGTAATTGCATACTATGAGAAAAGCATTTGAAAAACTGACAACTCTAAATACACTCTTTAAAATGTAAAGAAGTGGATTGAATCTACTTTTCATTTTTGATTTACCAGAAGTGATTCTAACTTATTCAAGTAATCTGAAAAAGAAAATCTATTTGTAAGCTATTTAAATTAATGTGAGTTCAGTGTTTTATTTTTCTTTCAAGTCTCAATGATATTAAATTGTGAAAGAGAAAGTATGTTTGAATAAAGTAACAAAGATTACTCACAGTTTTACTAACATAAATATATCACAACAACTACTGATTATAATCTTTAGTGAAAGAATGAAACTCATTGAATTTTTGTTTAATGTGATATTTACATATAAGAAGTATCCTTTGCACATGAAGAGGATGACTTTTTTCTCATTATTTTTCAATAGTGGAATTGATTTTGATATATAAACGAACAATTCAAAAAAGTCTATATAACCTTTGCAAGTAGTTTAGACGCAAAGCCTTTGTGAATCAGGACTCCACAGTTTAATACATTGGAAATATCCATTAATAGCTTCGAACCAGCTCTTTTACATCTAACTTTAATTTACTAACAGATTAGGCATCCTCTAGACAAGATGAAGTAAATTATGTGTATAGATATGCCCATATGTATTTTTAATAGCAAGGTTATAACTCAGTAAGATACATGCATTGACTGAGTTCCTCCAAACTACTGTTTCTTAGTTTTGTTTATGGATTCAAATGTTATTGTTCAATATGTGCAAAAGCCGCATATATTATTGTAGAGCACAGGCAGTATGAAACCACCAATTTACTTCCCTTCGGCACAGAATTAAATGTCAAGGTGTCAAGCTGTCCATTCAGGTTTCATTGGCAAACATAAATTATTGCTAATAGAATGCACCAGAGAAATTTCTGAATAACAATCACTTTGGAAAGTGTCACTACCAGAAGGAACTATAGGACATTTGAGATAATCTATGGCACAAATATTTTCAAAAGCTGGCCTGTTTGGAAGGTTGATTTCTAAATGAAAAAATAAATAACCGATGGAGTACATGTATTCAACTCATCTGCAATTTCTGTCAAATATATTCTTAAAGAAGTTGTAGCCCTGACTGCAAACCTGCAGTGTCCTTATCGCTCCAGGTTTGGAGGAAATTTTAGCTTCAAATGAACACGCCAAGCTTTTCCATCACCCTTTGGTGGATTCAGGTGCTATTATTTCAGAAAATACAGAGTATCTATTTCACACTCTGAAACACTCTGAACTCAGGGTGGACTCTCTGAGGTTCTTACCTTCTGGGTTGATTTTTCTTGCTATTCGGATCACTTCCCATTTTCATGGAGGAGGTGGTGCATGAAGAAGGGCAGAAAACACATACATACAAATTTTTTTATTTTAAAAAGCAAAACAGAAAAAATATAGCAATGATACAAAATTTCAGAAAAGAAAGGAAAGTAAAAAGTAGGGAATTAACACTAGTTAATACTTTGAACATTGTTATCTCAGAACTAGTTGTTTAAGTTACAAAATATAGATACAAAAGTGATCAAACAATGACAGCACAAACTGTTCTTTTTGATGAACTAAGAGATTAGTATAGTTATCTATCTAGTGTGTGTGTGTGTGTATATATATATATATACACATGAATTTATATATGTTGACATATAATCTTTTCCTTTCTTCCTTGTTTCCTTTTCCCTATCCCAGTAGCTCTGTCCTTTTGAGCACTTTGTTAACCTTTCATATTTATCTATTGTATGTTTTTGATCTCATTACTCTTTCAGATTTTTATTTTTTATACTAGGGAGACAATATGATATTTATAAATGTGAGTTTGATGTATTTCACTTATGAATATGGTCTCAAGTTGCTTCCATTTACCTATAAAAGCCTCAAGATTACACTTTTTATAGTTGAGTAATACTCCATTATATAAAAGTACCACATATTTTTAATCCATTCTGCAGTTAATGGGCATTTTGGTTGTTTCCAAGATTCACCTATTACGAACTGTGTTGTTATAAACATAGGTGCACATACATTGCTGTGGCATGGCATTTTAAATTTTTCTGTGAAATACTCAGAAGGGGAATAGCTGGCTTAAATAGGACTTCCAATACTAATTTTTTGAGGAATCTCCACACTGATTTCCACAGTGTTTGCACCAGTCTACACTCCCACCAGCAGTGCAGAAGCATTCCTTTTTCCCCACAACCCCACCAACATTTGGTATAGATTCATGCCAAAGACTGAAACTAGACCCATGTTTAACCATGACCTAAAGTCAAAATGGATCAAATATCTAATTACTAAAACACAAACACTAAATCTACTGGAAGACAAAGTAGGTAGAAATCTTGAAGACACAGGGGTAGGCAAACAGTTCATGAGCAAAATACAAACTGCATGGGGAGTACTTCCCAGAAGCAACAACTGGGATCTCTTCTTATTAAAAAGTTTTTGTACTTCAAAAGAAATTACCAAGAGAGTAAGAGAAAACTCACAGAATTAGGAATAATTGTAGCCAGCTGTCCCTCAAATAAAGGACTCATATCTAGAATAAGTAAAGGACCAATCCAAAAATGGGCATCGGAAATGAACATGCTTTTCTCAGATGAAAAAATACAAATGGCAAATAAATACATGAAGAAATGTTCGACATCTCTGGTCATTTGACAGATGCAAATTAAAACAACATTGAGGTTCTATATGTCACTCCAGAAAGAATCACTGCCATCAAGAAATTTTTTGGTTTTTTAGTGAAATACCTACCAAATTCATTAGCCTTTGAAGGTGATCCTGAAAGTTTTACAAAAATTTAAGAAAAGGGTTAGGCAAAAAAAAAAAAATCTATGATGGAAATTAGAAAGATTTTACCTATTTGAAATAAAAATTTGCTCATCTATTCATTTGGGTTCTAACAAGACAGGAACTGACTTGGTAAAACATGTGGGTATCTAAAAGGATCCCACAGGTTTGCCCTGTAACTTGGTATTTCCTTCACATAATTTTCTGTCATGAAAGTGTAATCTATTATAGTACAAATATGAAAATATTTAGATAAATATCAATAGTTAAAACATTGAGTGTGGAAACAGCATTACTTAAAAAGATAGAGTCTGAGAGGTGTGTCGTTAGATAACTTTGTTGTATAAATATCATAGAGAGCATTCGCACAAACTAAGATGGCTATGATGTAACTAGGTCATATGATCTTTTGGGACTCTCATTGTATGTGTGGCCTGTCACCAACTGACCTGCTGGAATGTGGCTCAGGACTCTATACTGATACATTTACAGGTATAAAACTTGCAGAGGACATTGGAAATAAATTGTTTAGCAAGTCATTTCCTTTTAGATTCCTCAATTTCTGTTTATCCCTTATGAAAAGTTCTATTTTTACAATGTTTAATTCAATGAGCTCATTGTGACTGATGCACTGAGAAACTCAGCATTTCATATTAATTTTCAGGATAATTGGATAAAAACTAACCAAATTACTTTAAATAAAAGGATAAATTATTCCTTGCCTTCCCTGTAGAAAAGGTTTCTGTGCTTTTCAATGTAAGGACATGATATATAAAGGAGTCAAAGCAAATTTCAAAGAAAATCTTTGAGAAAACAGTTTGTTTCTCAAATTTGCAATTTGCAATCATTTAGCTTATTTCAATGTGTCCTTACTTTTCTTAACAATTTTAAATTAAAATGTAAAATCTTTCATGTTACTTATTTAGTTAGTTTTTTGTGGCAGGGTCTCACTAAGTATTTCAGTCTGGCTTTGAACTCACTGTGAAGCCCAGGATGCCCTCAAACTTGCAATGACCCCCTTGCTTCATCCTCCCAAATGCTGGGACTGCAGCATGTGCCACCACACATGGCAACACCCAAGGGTAGAGAGAGGAAAGCATAATGTTGGCTGAGAATCGCAAAATGGTGTCAGTCCAACTGAGTGACATCTGACATTGGTCTAGTACCAGGGGAAGGAAGCAAACAAGGTTTTCTCTCAGCACCAGCTCCATTACTTGGGGCGGGGTGCATAATTTTACTTACTGAGAGGTTAAAATGGTTTTATGGCTTTTTCCTTCAATGCAAACAAAGTTTGATAAATATGCTTCTAGATCTTATGATGAGGTTGATCAGTATTCGTTGAGTGCAAGAGTCATTCTTGCTAGAATGAGATTGTCATCTCCATTTCCAAATGACTCCGTTTCTGAGTCATACCATGTGTAATATGGGACATAGAAAACCGTATTTTAACAAGTGGTGCGTATGACTTTGACATTAATGTTGGGTGTTAAAGTCAAGTTGCCTGAGAAGTAGGTTAGCAGAGATTTTAATGAATAGACGTATATATCGAATATACTCAAAGTAGTTTCTCAGTGTAAGACTTTATAACTAAGCTACAAATTCATTGACGCATTACTAATCTAGACATTATTTGAGGAAAATTAAAACTTATTTCTTTAGAGTTTAGAGATGCAACTCAACGGTAAGTACCTGTTTAACATACTCAAGGTGTTGGATTTGATCTCCAGTATACACAAAAACAAAACAACTCAGGTTACCTCTTGAACAGTATCAATATTTCTTATTGATGAATATGAATTTAAGAAAATGCCAATAAAGAGAGAAAGGCAAATATATATATTATATATATATAATATATATATATAGTATCAATTATATAAGTATCTTAATACACTTAATATACGATATATAATATATATAGTATCAACAGTACAATTATCTTAGCCATCTGACATCATATATATATTATTAGTTCAGAGGAAAAAACTGTGATTGCTTATATTGTTTGATCTGTTTTGCCTGCCTGTATCTTGTAATATGAGCAACTATTTTGAAGATAACAATATGCAATACAATGACTATTGTTGATTTCCTATGTTCGTTTTGAAATCCTACATTGTTTCTATTGCTTTATTTTGGTTTTATTGTTTTGTTTTCTTTAGTCTCTTCAAAATGAGAAAGATGATATCAAACATACTCAAGGCACATTTCTTATAAAAACCAGCATGCAAAATTATTATTGATTTTTTGAAACAGTGTCTCAATATACACAGTTCAGCAGGCCTTGAATTACTGTTGTGGCCTCAAACTTGTGGTGATCCTCCTGCCTCAGTTTCTCTAATTCTGGGATTACAGCTGTGTGCCAATCACCCTCAGCTTTAAAACCCAACATGTAAACAAGTGTGAACTTTGGAATTAGACATAGCTAGAGTGGAGTCTCAGTTCAGTCATTTATTATCCGTATAAGTTGAAGCAGGCATTTCCATATTTGAATGTCTCTTCTGTTTTGTATAATTTTTCCAAATTTTAGAATTAATAATAACAACTGTCAAGGGATATTGGAGGTATAAAAATTTTTTTATGCATTCATTTCACATGTAGAACTGTATTTATGTATAAAAACTCTGTGAAATTAGTTTACCTAATCTTTTTATAGAAAATCATAAAAGTTATTTTTCCCCTGTTAATAGAGCACATATTACCATTACAATCTTCTTGTACCTACAGTTTTATATATTATGCTGCAGTATGTCTGTCACATAAAACGTTCCAGTGTCTTTCTGGCTCTGCAGTGCTAGGCCTATTCCTTTAATATTTTTCATTTTGGTCCATCCTACAAATATCTATTGGTCAGATTTTTCATTGCTAGTACAAAATACCCAACACTCACAATTTAAAAGAGGAGAGGCTTACTTTAGTAAGCACAGAGTTACGAAGGTTCAGCCCATGGTCAGTTTCCTCCAAGGCAGAAACATCATGGCAGAAATGGATGGTGGAGCAGAGCTGAGTATTTCATAAAGTCTGGGAAGCATTGCTTGGGAACAGAACCAGACAGGAAGGAGTGAGGAACCAGATATGATACCAAAGTCTTGCCTGTATGTCCCACACAGGCCCACTCAGAAATTTGCCTTACTAATGTCTCCCAAGACCATTGAGTTGACAATTAAGCTAAACAATCTATTAATATTATAAGTAAATATGCTAAAAATTCTGAAAAACATGTCATTAGACCTCTGTTAATTGATGACATGTTTGTGTTAATTTTTTAATGATAATTAATATTTATAAACAAAGTTTTTCTAATGTTTTGCACTTGGTATGTGACAACATTCCACATCTGTGTACTGTATACATAAATATTTTGCTTCATCTATGGGATACAATCTTATTGCTTTACTAAGAAGGAAAAGCAAAATTTGTGTATATCCTACACCAGGCATATTGTGTTGCATTTTATCTAATATCAAGTGGTATATTATCTCAAGACTTTAAAAATGAGAATCTATTAGTTTGTGAAACATAATAGGGGAGGATTAGCATGAAAGTACATTTTAAATTTCTGGAAAATGAATTCATGATTTTACTTCAAGGTTTTGGCCAAAATTAGCAAAAAATAGAGGAGCAAAAGAGAAGCATGCTTTTCCTGTGCATTTGAAAAAGGGTTTTAATCTTTAATGATAAGAATGGAATGGGCCCTTCTAGGAGCTAGAAAGCCTCCTACTGGAAACATTCAAAGAAAAGCTGATGATTTTTGGCTAAAGATGGGCTTACAGCAGACACTGCCATGTCTGGATAGATTAGATAATTTTAAATTCCGGATGAAATTTGAGATGTATGCTTAAATGAGGATTTCTCTTCATTTTCAGAACCTGAAATTATAATTAAAAGGGTAGCAAATTTTTTGCCTTACAAAATGAATGTCTTGGATGCATATTAATACTCATTTGCAAGTAACAAAACATTATCCAGGGTTAATATTTTTTTTCAAGGGTATTATTCTTTAAATAGACAGACAAAAATAATGTTTTTCAAAAAGTTTCTCTGACAATTTTGATCCACATATCCTACTTATTTATGTCTTTCCTCTCACATAAATTAATGAAACAGTTTTCCCTTTCAGCAGAGAGCTATATTTGGCTTATTTCTCTGGTGTAATAATGGGTGGACCATTGGTTATAAACGATGCTTTGACAAACAATTTTACTAACAGCCTAGAAAAAAGAAAGTCTTCAAAACCAAGAGGTAAAAGATGCTGTGCTTCTGCGGGGAATGTATCCTATCTGGAGGAATATTGTGGCCATTTATTGCGGAATCATAAAGACTGGAGGGAAACGTTATCATTCAGTTTTAATCAGGTTACTCAAATAGAACAGCTGCAAGCAGAGATTGCTATTTAGACTGAAAACAGGAAAGACTGCTATAAAGTGCAATGCTGCAGGGTCTTTTATGAAAAATGGACTTTTCTCGGCTTTTTCCATAACAAAGAATAAAAGCATGTTTTAACTGGTTTGAGGCCTAACTGGATATTGATTAATATCATCCTATAATGGCCCAAATATATTTTCAAGGACAAAGGTGAGTAAAAAAATCAATTTAATACCAACATTTATGTTTGATATATTTTATTTCTTTGAAGAGTGATTTTCAACTTATTAAAATCATGAAAACCATAAATTTGAATAAAAGATTTTTAAACTTCTAGAATATAATCCAGTAGTCAGTCTATAAACTGATACAAACAAATACCATTTCTTTAAATATTGTTGATTAAAAACTGAGGTTTGTAACACTTTGTTTTTCCTAAGGTAAGAAGAAATGCATGAATTTACCTATGATGCTTCTTCTTTTTTTTTCTGTTAAAGAGAGAATTGAGAAAATCAGAACTTTCATCATGGTTTAATTAATGTCAGTGTAATGGATGGCATGTAAAATGTCAGTTTTATTTAGAAACTTCAAAATTCTCAGGTTTAATCCTGAGAATATTTAGAACATAAGAAGTTGTGATTGATTAGGACCCCTGTTTAAGAAATTAAAATAAAGGACAATTCTTTAATCTTCTAATCTTTGTGACATGAAAGCAATCAAATTAATTGTTCTGGGGACATAATTGTCACTAAACAAAGTCTGTTGTCCACTGACATTGTCTTCTTGTTTTAGTAATAGTTTTTGCCTTCCCAGGGGCAAAGAACAGAAACTTCTGTCAAATGGATATAGTCAATTCATAAAAACTTCACCTCAAGAACTTTGTTGTTCACTTCAGAAATTGCTGTCTGACTATATTTCCTGATTTTTCTGGATATCATCTGACCGTAGCTCTGCCTCAGGTGTATTCAAGAAAGAGTCTTTTTTTTCTCATCTTCATTACTGTCTTAGCATATTATTTGCCATTTTGGTAATAATTCTTTGAGCTTTTGAAAGTTATGCATCAGAATTATGATAACTTTTAGAATATTTTAAAAGGCTATAATAAAACAAAGAACATAGTTTCTTTTCAGATTGTCTTATTGACCTGCAGGGACTTAGATTATAGAAGAGAGAATGAGGAAAAAAAAAGAATTTAGGTCAATGAAAAACATGTCTGAAGAGTGGCTTAATATTTCAGATACTCAGTGTTTTCAAGTATATACTTAGTGTTTTCAAGTGCATGCCCAAGCAGAGATGGCAGGAGTGGAAGCATATTAAATTAGAACTAGACACTTGTTTTAGTGAATCCTTACCTTGATTCATTGATTGGCTCAGAATCATCATCACTCTTTAGGAGCTGATGCTGCATTATTTTATCAGAATAATATATAAACTAGGTCGTTGTTTAGAAATTCTCAATGCATTACCACTTTAGATATACATTAAAAAGTAAGACCCTAAGGAGGCTAATAAAAGATAGTTGATGTCCTAAATACTTGATTAACACAGCTTTAAGGACTTTTGACTGGTAGACCCATTCAGTGACCAGAAGTAAAATGAAATGCGTCTGCAAGGCAGTAACAAAACCGTGAAAGGAAAGACTAATTCAACCCTTTAAAATGTATGGACATTTAGAACTATAGTCAAACCAGTAAATATATCAATTGCTAAACATGAAATGGAGAAAGTATTTACAATATTTATTAACCACGAATCACTTCATTGAAATATTGTATGGGCCAAAGGCAAACAAATAAAACAAAAGGAGGAGAGATGCTGACTAGTGCTAGGTCGCTATAGAGCACTATGATTACTCCTACCCACAAGGGCCCTAGACATACGCTCAGTTAAAGAAGCCATGACGTCATCTACCTAGGAGCACACAAGAAGTTATGTAAATATGCTGATACAAGAGTTCAGAATCCTCTACCTAGCACTCAGTCTTATTTTACGGTCTTAATAGTTAAAAGTCCTTTTTTGAATATTTTTCAGGCCCTAAAGGCAGGGAGAAATATCAAAACAAAGAATCTTTTCTGAGATGGCTATGATGCAGCTTCAGTGGTTACAAAGATACTGCTCTGTGAATTCCACCATGTGCACACCCAGCAATAAAAGATGAATGGTGGAACTTTCAGTTTTATTTTTGTCTGTACTGTTATTTTATCATTTTGACGCAAACTAGAGTCTGTAACTGGACAGATTTCTGTTGTTATGTATCAGAGCTAATGTCTTTCTTTGAGATGCAGGCTCAAAACTGGCATCGATCCTCTGAAATTCATACTATGGATGCTATTGCTGTTTAAAACGGCAAATATCATAGGATTTTAGAGGTTTTGGAGTATTAGGGCATAGTCCAAAACTTGCTTTCATATTTGAATAATAAAGCATGCCTGTTATAGATATTCATTGGGTAAATGCTCAGCTCTTAAATTTTTTGTAAATATGTAACAATTTTGTTAAGTGTGTGGTAAACAGCAGCAGCAGTAGTTGGTGGAGACTGAATCTCATGAGCCGAATTCTTAGCAAATGCATTGGTCTTTGTATGTCTTAGCATCACACAAAGACACTCATATGTAACACTTGTATTCTAGATTTTCATCCTACCAGAGAAACTGCTCCTTAATTCTCTTCCTTTTTGTAAATACCTGAGAAGACTCCACATTTACAAAAATTTGTTGTGCTTAGGAATAAAGAAACTGATCTATGTATTGAATTATTTTTATTTGATTTTATTTTTTTTTAATTTTGCAGGGGAAGTATAGGCAATTTACTCCTAATTTTAGTCTTTTGATCCAAAATGTTTCATATTGGAGAATTACTCTTCTAGGTTATCCTCTATTGAGTGGTTAAATAATTATAAATGTGTATGAGTAAGTTGTTTCTCCTTTTTTATTTTCTGAGACCTCTATAAAACTTTTAAAAACTGTTGTGAATGGCTCAGTAGAAAGCAACTGAATCTCATCTCTGGAAGGGAATGTAACCTGGGGGGGCTTCCACACTCAGTGTTCTAAATATTTCTCATTTTCTCTCTCTATCATTTCTGTGGGTGCTATCCTTTTCCTCCACACAGTCTTCTAGGGAGACTTCTCATTTAAAATAGCTTCTCATCTGTTATTGATCCCCAGATTTTGAATAATTTTTATTGTGATTTGTGTCTGGATTCCCCCCAAATCTTCATGTAGTCATGGAGGCAGCCGAATCTAGAGTTCGTGATTGGTTCGTTGTCTAGCACGGAGATTGGTGGTGTGAGTACTGCACCCACACTGGGCTGGATTGCCTGCATACAGTGTAATGGAGGGAAGAGGCTCTCTTCTCCCCCTTCCCTTTCACACTTGTCATCTGTGGTGGCCATGAACAGTTAAACCTCAGCCACACCACCCTGCCTAGGAGTCAGCTGAGTATGGACTGAGACTCCATAAACTCTAAGCTAAATAAACCCTTCCTTCCTTTATTTTAGGTGTCAGATATTTTGCCTCAGCAACAAGCGAAAAGCAACCAAAACAATGTTATACTTCACTTTCAACAGACACCCCTGAAACATCAGCTTCACTAGGGTAACAAGGTCATTATCTATATTGCACCCAAGTTTGTCCTGGCACTTCATCAACTTCTGTAGCATCTTTCCTTTGTGTCGGCTTAACAGTTCCTGAATTGTATCCTATAAGATGCCTCTAGATGTTATGGACATGTTTTTCCATTACTGTCTCATATTCCTTTCCTTGGCTTACTTGAAGGCGAACCTCTCTCACAGGGCTTCACCGCACTCTCTTCATGCTCAGGTTTATGTGTGCTACTTCTGCCCATTGAAGTTAAGTACTTCTTCTGTGCTCTGAAACAAAGTCTATTCTACATTAGGTGTAGAAGTTAAGGAAAACCAATGATCTCAAGATGCACATCAGTAGCTTCACTTTGTTCAAGTTGAGAAACATATGAAGAAATATTAGTTGGGTTTTCTCTTCACTTGGCATAACTTAGAGCAGTGTCCTTGGGCCATGGCACAGCTGAGCACACCATGTGACAGGCTTCTAGAAAAGGTTCGTTTTTTCTTTAAAATGGAGTTAGAATATGTGCAGTTTTTTCAGTGCCTGATATATTGGTTTGGCATTGATGGTAGGTATGAAAATTCATAGTTTAAATTTTCCTTTAAAAAAGACTTTATTGTCTAACTATAGGGAGTGTGGCCCAGAAACAGAATCCAGTTGTCTATCATTTCAAGGTCCTCTATAGCTCAAAACAGTCTTCTCAAGTTAGATTTTGCATTTCCTGGGGTATTCTGCCCACTGTGCCATAAAACTGAGTGACAGTTAGGGGAGAAAACCAGAGCAAGGCTTTCTTCCTATTGTTATTTAGTTACTTGGAATCCAGAAGGAAAACATTTCTCACTTTGAGTTGGGTCTTTGAAAACTGTATCTGTCAAAGTAAGAATAGAGAACACATATGTTATTTAAAAATTTTAAGCTAGATTCTAAAATTCTTAATATTTGTACATATTATACATCTGTTCTTGCCTCAGGTCATGTAATAGCACACTGGAACACCTGGTGTCCAAATGTGTGTGGAAAGGGTTAAAATGATAATCAGAGGGTTTCACCCAGAGCAAAAAGCAGTTGTACTTCAATGCATGGTTGTGAGTTTGATCCCCGGTACCGATAAACAAAACAAAACAAAACAAAACAAAACAAAACAAAAACTTCCATGCATGTAAAAGAGTAATTCTGTTTTTTATTGTGAATATTCACTTTTTGATTTTCTTTTGAATTCTAAATGAATAAACTAAAAGTTTCTGATTCTTATCTGCCATCATGGATGAATGAAGGAGTTGGTTAACTATGAGAAACATAGCTTGATATCAGGCTGAAACTTACAAGAAAGGTTCAGGGCATTGGAGTTTTTCCTTTTTCAACTCCTGAAGAGATTATGAGGCTCTGTTTCATCCTAAGGATACTACTCTTCTGTTTTACCATTTTGTGGGTCAATAAAGAAAGTAGTCTCGATTGACTGGAATACAACCTTGCCTCAGGAACAAAGCAATCTCCTATTATTGCCATCTAATGCTGGAAAAGTAGAGGAAGGGGGAAAGCAAACTTCTCGGAATCTAGAGATCTCAGAGAGTTCGCTTGTGTAAAATGTTGACCTGTGCAGAGACTAAAAATGGGAGCAATGGTCCCAGGTGGTCTCAGGTGGGAGTGTCTTGGTGGGTCATGGAGGTGTGACCTTTGGTAACACTATCTGATTGCCAGTTCCTCCTCTAGCACTTTTTACCTGTACTTTGATTTCAAGGAGCCATGAAAGAGGCAGCTTTGATCCACCTTGCTTTTCTACCATATCGTTTCTGCCTTGGAATTTGCCATCCATAGACTGAGTTCTCAGAAAGCAGAAATTGAGTGAAGCCTTTCCTCCTTTAAGTTGAAAATGCCAGGAAATTTGTCCCAGCAGTGAGAAAGTTGATGAGGCAAAATTATATTAAAAATAACCCTTGCTTTAATAGGTCTAGAGTGCAATAAAGAGACAATAAGATAAAAATATTGTAAGTGAAATATACACTTAAAAGAGTCTATGTATAGAGTTGCGTAGTTTGATAACTTGGTACACTGAGCATGAGTTGTTTATTCTCATGATGGAAAAGCTTATCGGAAGCTGCTTCCAACTACCACAGTATAACATCTTCATGGAGCATCATAACCCCAGAGAAAACGAAAACTCCAAATTTGAGGTTTGATTTTTACCAAATGTTTATCATTTTGTAACATTATAAAACTGCAAAATTCTAAGATGATATACTATAAGCTGAAAGCAATCTGTATTAAATGAAAGAGAAAATTTGTTTGACAATTAGTTAATACAACATTCTCAGGGGGTTAACCAAGGAATGCTGTAGTTCAGCTTTGCAAACTACTCTTTGTCAGTTGTTCTTAAGTCATTCTGTTGTTCTGGCTTTTCCGCCCTGGACACATCACTGGAAACACAAGTATTGATCCTTGCAAATTCTTGAGTCTATCTATTGGGCCAACAATAGTAGTATCACCATCAGGAAAACCTAGAAACTGTTTTAGTTAGGATTAGTGACCCAAACTCTAATGCCAGCCTTTTGTAAATTCTCTTATTTATTCTAACACAAATCAAAAGCAGTCCCTAGTCTGCTGGATCCTTTTTACAGCACCTAGTACCTTCTTGGGTCAGTACAGAATAGTGTTTAGAAATTTGCAACTGAAGACAAGATGCCTTGATTACAAAACTGGCTGTTAAATTCCCTTCACAGATCTTGGCACCATATATAGAGTAAGCATTAAAAAAAAAGTATTTTGAAAAAAATAAATTATTATTTTATTTTACACTGTTTGGGGTGTATAAGCTTAAAGCATAGTTACTTCTTCATTTCTGAAGGAAGTACTGCAGTTAAGAAAAATAAATACACTTTAGAGTTATACATACAGGGGTTGTTTCTTACAATTCCCAAGTAACCCTTTCAAGCTCTGGTTTATTTGAAACAAGTCTAATACAAAATTACATAATGACAAATTGAATGAGGTAAACTACATGCACTGTATAGCAGGATGATGGTCCCTGTTAGGCACACAGCCAGGGTTACAGGATCCGAGCCAGCTTTGACTCATCCACCCCAGCCCAGACATGCCAAGTTTGCACAGCCTTGTTATTAACCTGACTATGGCTTGCCAGTTTCAAAACACTGAAAACTTATCTTTTATATTTCTAGCTAAATTTGAAAAGCTATCATTGAATTTGAAAACTTACAATGCTTAAACACTAAAAATCTCATAAATTATAGCTATTTTAATAGTTAGGTTTGTTTTGCCACAGACAATTGTTAAATTTTTAATAAGAATAATGGGTGAATATTTTACCTTCCTTTTCGTTTAATAATTTCTTGATGAAATTTAAGGGGCTTTATGTACATTTGTGTTTTTTTTTTTCTAGGCCATAAAGTCATTTCATGATAATGAAGTCAATTCTGTAATTCACTAGTAAGATATGAAAAACTTATTTAATGAGGTTTTAAATATTAGTCTAATTTGAAAAACGTTGCTAGACACTATTACCATTAGAGATGTATAGTAGCTTAATATGTTACATATAATTAGTACTAATCTTCAATCATTTGGCATTTAAAGACATTAAAAGCTACTCAAATTATCTAGCTAAGAAGCAGATGGTAATTGATAGTATCTACCTCCAGTCTTAGAAAATTGTAATCTCAGCTGGAAGTTTCCAGATGGGGCTAGGGAGGGAAAAAAGAATTACATTCCTCGTTGCTCTTGGTATAAATTGTACTACAGCTCAAACAAAGATAGAACATGAAATGCTAAGAAATAAAAAACAATCCATTCATCTATTTGTTGATGAATTTGTTATTCCTGATATTTCCATTAAATTGGTAGAAAAATGATATATCTAAAAAGAAAAGCAGAAAAGGCAATCTTTTTAATTTTCCTAGAAAATTGTTTGCCTTTCTAGTCCCATATTTTATAATTTAGACCTATGAATATATTTCTTGGCAACAACAAACAGTATTCAGGTTATAGGTATTTGCTTTGTCTTGAAGTGTTCTAATTGAGGATGAAAAATGCATTGTCAGATAAGCATACACTGAATTGCTCATTACTCCATTCAGAAAGTGAGCCTGTGGTGAAAGAATACGGGTAAGTCACTCAGTGTTGGCATTTAGTTTTCCTACCACCACCACTACCTAACTTAGGACAAGAAATTTAATTTATGAAGCTTCAGTTCCCTTTTTATTCCTGTAAAGTATAACTAATGCTACCTACCCAGGTGAGACATATAAATTTTGATATTTTTTTATGTATAGCTATAATTCACTGGAGTTTTGGTATTCAAAGTGTGGTCTATGACTGACAGAAAAAGCATCACTGAGACACTGGTAAAATGCAGAATCTTATGCCCAGATCTATTCAATTAGAATTCCCTTCTTGGCTGGAACCCACAATTTGGAATTTCTAACAAGCTCCCTTTTGATTCTTGTGTTGCCAGTTCACTAGCCACACTTCAAGTAGCAAGACTCTAGTGTCTCTAAGTTAGAGCTCTCCAATCAAAGGCACAAAGACATACTTGAGCTTTGTAATTTTAGATTTTACTACAAAAACTTTAATAGATGTGAAGTTGTCAACTTTTCCATTGCCAAGAAAAAAATAACTGGCAGCTGCAATTTAAGGGAGATTCAAGGGATTCAGTCCATGGTCTACTGGCTCCAAGGTGGGAACACGATGGCAAAAGGGTATAGTTGAAAAAATATGGTCAACTCACGACATCTAGGGGACAAAGAGAAGTGCAGAGCACCAGAGAGAGAGAGAGGGTCAGGAACGGAGATAGCCCTCAAGGTTATGCCTCTATGACCCACTCAGACACACAGACTTGTGTGTCACTAATGCATCAAGTATCTTCAAGTCAATCAAGTTAACAGTCAGTCTTAACAGTTACAAGGATGTAACTGATGTGTTACGATATTTAAGTAAAGCAAATGTGTTCATCACGACAAATTCTGAGATACTTGGCTTGGGGTTTGAGTTTTGAGGTCGGTGTTGTATAGAAAGCTTTCCAGGTGAGTATAGAGCCCATTAAAGAACAAATGACATATAATGAAGTTAAAATTGCACCCTAGAAGAAGCAAATACAACAAGGGAAAAAAACAAAACAAAACAATGTTTTAGGCAGGAATATACTCTGTGTGGCCCACACAAAAATATCCACACTTTAATCCTGGAACCTTTGAATATGTTACTTTCCTGGGCAAACAGATTTGCAGATCTGATTAAGGATAGGAACACTGGACGGTCACATGGGATAATCTAACCATGTAAGTCCTTAAAAATGATACAGTGAGCAGAAGAGCATACCAGACACAGAGCAAAAGAGGCAACAGAACTTGGCAGGAGAGGAGCTTGACCCACCATTGTTGCCTTTGAAGAGAGAGAAATAGGACCGCATGAGCCAAAGAATCCTGGCAGCTTGTAAAAGCAAAGATGAACACCTGGCCAACAACCAGCAAGAAGACAGATTCAGCCAGCGACCTGCATAAGTAATCAGTAGATTTCCCTGTAGCCTACAGAGGGAACACAGTCCTGCCAACACCCTGATGTTAACTTAGGGACCTGTCAGACCTCTGATCTATAGAACTGTAAGATAATACACTTGTGCTGTTTGAGTCCCTAAATTTCTTGTAATTTGTTACAACAGAAATAGAAAACTAATACAAAGGTAGAGTGCATTGTGTTGTTTAACATTTTCAGTTAAAGATCAACTGGTGAGATTACTCCTCATTTTTTTGCCAGGAAAAAAGATTTCTGCAGTGATAATGCTGGTATGCTTCCAACCATAAAATAACAAGAAATACAAATTTGTGGTATTTTCTTTTCAGACTGATATGCAAGGAATCTCAGAACTACTTGAATAAAATGACTATAATATAATAGGATTTGGTTAAATTTAATGAATGTCTACTGTGAGTCTGGGAGTATTCTCAGAACTTTACATCGTGTCATACGGTGTTGCACTGCGTGCATCAGGAACCACACTCATTTTATCCTCGAAACAGCCCTCTAATCTCCCATGTAACAGATGTGGATGCTGAAGCACAGAAAGGTCAGGCAACAGTGGTATGAAGAGGGTTAAAACAGGTTTGTACTGTCCACAGGCCCTCAGAATTAAGGAAGCAGACTATATCCTTGAAAATGTAGATTGAAAAAATGAAACTCAGACAGATTAATTCTTAAGGTGTCACACTACCAGCAAGTCATTAAAAGGGTATCTCAAACTCAGAATTTTTGCAAAGTTTCTTGTAAATCTGTCATTTCTTTTGAACTATAATATGTATATAAAATGTACATAGGGCCAACTCAAATTTTCTCTATCCTAAAGCAGATGAGAATCAGTACATGGAATCAGCTTAATGAAGTAGAAGTAGGAACCTCTCTAACTTTCCTTTGCAGACAAGATAAAGACTCTTTGAAAGTGTAAAGAGAATTTTGTGACCTTAAAAAATGAAAAAACCAAATCCACTCTTCAGTTGTGTTATTAAGGCCTCAGTGTGCACTTGGAAGCAATTTCTGAAGTGATTCAGATAACTGTTTTTGTGGTAATCTAAAACACTTGAACTGGAGATTAGTTGTGAAACAAAAGAATTGTTCTCCTGTGTGTTTTTTCCTTCACTCTAGGATATACATAAAATAACTGAGCTTGTGGGGGAAGGGCAGAGAAAAGCAGCAGGAAATCCACGATCTTTTCTACCCCGCCACGTGCATCAAAATCAGAACAACATATGAACGAAAGTTTTCTAAAGAATAGGACTGTGTTGATCCCTCTCCTATTTTCCTGACACCTTTCAACAGAGAGGCCTTGAGATAAAAGGACTTGCTTGTCTTAGTAGATAAAGGATGCTACTGGAGAAAATCGTAAATAGATTTAGAGATGGACAAAACCGTGTGGGATGGCAAAGCAGGAACACCTTGACAAAATGAAGTGTTTTAAAAGGTGTCAATAAATTTAGCGTCAAGGAGGAAAAGAGTGAAGAGCCTTAGAAACTATTTACTAATAAGAAAATGCTTAAGGTTTTCTTTTTGAGAAAATCCCAAATTAACAAATGAATTTTTTTTCTATGGGACCTTTTGAAATATATTTCATATGACAAATACAAAATTAGATGTAAACACATGTTAGCTCTGCCTGCCATGTTTGTCTATAACATAGCTTATTATGTTTTTCTACTATCACGTATTGTGTTCTCCTTCAAAAGATGCCAGGCTAAATTTGCCAGGCTAAATGAACTGGAAGATATTTGAAGATTATAATGTATTCATTTACTATTGTTCTGAGAAGCAACTCCTCACTTATCTATAATGCACTGATTATAAAATTGTAGCTAAAACTTAAGAGAAGGGAGAAAGCACTGATTAAACAACAAAGTGTATAAATTTTCACATCGGTGGACCCCTTACCCAATATTCACAAATGAATGGAAGCGTCCTACCTACTGTTTCATTGCTGAGACACAATACTCAACATAGAAGTTAAAGGAGGAAAATTTAGCTCACAGTTTGCAACAGTTTCAGTCCATAGTCAGCTGGCTCCAAAGCAGAGAGGCACAGCAGAGGACCATGACAGAGGAGAAAGGGTTCATGGTGTGGCAGGCAGAAAGCCACGAGCAGTATACTTTTACATTCCAGCCAGGCTACAAATCTGTTGATTGGTGCCACCCACCACCTAGAGTGGAGCTTCCCATATCCACACCCAGAAGCATGCTAAAAGAATTTAGTTATCGCACACCCTCAATGCTAGTATTACTCATTCTAATTCAGTATCACATACACATGATGTGATACTGCCTCCCCAAAGCTCGACCTATGATCTCATGGGTCTTTAGGGGAACATCTCGAAACAAGTCATAAGAGAGATTTAATTTAACTCATGGATGTAGAGAATTCAGTACATGGTAGACTAGCTCTAAAGCAAATGTATCATGGCTGAAGCAAGCAGTGGAACCAAGATGGCTAGTTCCTGACAGCCAGGAAGAAGAGTAGGGGACCTGGCGAGAAAACAGTGGGTTGAGTAAATAGACATATACACAACTTCATGCCCTCAGGACCCTCTCAGATACATCCAGAACTGTGCTTTAAGAATCCCCTCTATTGCCTCAAACCAATCAAGCTGACCCAAGTAAACATCATATTCTACCTGTTGTCAACTTTACAATCAAGTATATCTTATACGACCCTCAAATTCCAAATAAATATAATAACATACTAATAATTATATTAATAATTATAATAACATGCTAAAATTATCTGGAATATAACTGGGAATATAATACCTTCCCCAAAGTATTTTTCACAGTACAAGTCAAAGACTTTTCCCACACTCAAGGAAAAGTCTTAACTCTGAACCTTTATTAACACCAAAAACAAGTTACATCATCCCAAAGTACAATGCCATAGGATATACATTTCCATTTCAAAAGGGAAAAATAGAAGGATACGAAAGAATCAGACTACAGCAAGACCAAAACCCACAGGTGTCGCTCAAATTTCTATAGCTCAAAATTGGATATTTGGAGAACATGGCGCGGGGTCCAGGAGGCTGGTGCAGCCCCATCCTAGTGGCCTTGAAGCTTGCAGCCCGCATTTAGTCTCAATTGAGCTGGTTCTGCTCACAGCTTACATCCTCAGCAGATGGTTGAGTTCTTTCCTTCTGACTGTCTGGATTCTCCACTGCTAGGTGAACTAGCCTTTAAGGATTCTTTGCCTGGCCTCCCGCGTATTCTTTCAAAATCTTAGTGGGCACATCCATGCTCCCAGCCTAGACTCTTGCATTTTGTGTCAGTAAAACCAGCATTACACGGATGATTCCAAGATTTGCTGTCAACTAAAGGAGTAGTCAGGCTCCTTAGATCACGGATGCAGCAGACTCTGAGTGCCCGGGTGGTTGAACTTGGTGAAATAAACACCAGTGAACCAATTTCTTCTTCACGACAGATTTCTCCCTGACTCTCCATGCAAATGAAATATTTAAACATTTGTATCCCTAAACCTGCAATGAGTGGGATCTTGCCAACTTCTGAGATACTCACAAAGTCTTTGTTCTTATTCTAGTATAGAGTGCTTGATTTCTTTTTCTAGCATATGTTTATGATACATAATAATTACATAAAACTTGGGGAGTTGGTACATATACAAGTTAACAGTTGACTTCTTTTTAATTGTGTTAATCTCTTCAATATTTACACCTTCTTTGGCCCCAACTTTAGATATGATTCTTATTGGGTTAAGATTTAAGCTTTCAAAATTTTTCTGCTCTTCTGTTTGCCTCCCTATTTTCACTATAAATCTGCATAAAAACAGGAATAACCTTGCCAGCGTCAAAATGTTGGGCTGTGTTGAAATCTTCCCTAACAGATCAATTAGTCCATAATTGACAATTGGTCTCCTGAAAAGTTTCAGGATAAAGAAAAAATGTAGACTTTTTTTTTTTTTTTTTCCAGAGGGTGACATGTACGCTCTGTAGTCCAATTCCCAAAGAATCCTCATGGAAAGCTCTTGAATTTTGTCTTTACTCCCCACATAACTATCAGCCTTCTGGTCCTCTGAGCTCTGAGCAGAAATTCCTATCAAACTGCTTAAATATTCTAGGGCTCTTCTAGCCTCTGTCTCCCACTTTTTCCAAACCTGTCCTGCAGACCTGCTCCAAAGGCTGTTATGGTTGGTACACTTGTCAACATGAGCAGTTTAGAAGTTTCAAGAGACTCGGCAGGGAGCCAGGGTTCTTACTTTGTAAATATCCTCATCCCATGCAAAGGAGGGCAAGGAGATTTTGTGAGTGCCACACCAGCCCTGAGGTGGGCAGTGTGGGTGGTGGTGGTGGCCTGCGTACCATAAAAGGGAGAAGTTTGTTTTCCCTTATTTGTTCTGGCTGCTGCCCCAGTGCCATTCCCATCCTGACTTGGAGTCAGCTGATTATGGACTGAAACCACCACAAACAGTGAGCTAAATAAACCTTTCCTTCCTTCCTTTTGAGTGTTGGGTATTTTGTTCCAGTTATGACAGAAAAGTAACCAAGACAGGCTCCTAAATAATATGGTCAGATATGGTCACCAAATTAGCTTTACTTCTCTGGTATCAATTTCCTGTGTTAATCAGTTTCCCCATCCCTGAGACACGACACTCCCTATTTTAAAGAGAAGAGGTTTAATTTAGCTCATAGTTTCTGGGGATTTAGTCCATTGTAGGCTGACTCCAAAGTTCAATCATCATGGCAGAAAGGTGTGGCAGATCAAAGATTCTTAGGTTATGGCAGCCAGAAATGAGATCAGGAGAAAGTTTCAGGAAAGAGTAGTTAAGGGAGCAGTTATAGTATCCATGGTCAGACCTATAGAATGTATCCAGAGATACTCCAAAATGTGCTTTATTACTCCAGCTGGAAGTCCCCAAGTCATTCCAACTGGCACAATTAAGCTTAATTCCACATAATATACACATATTTTAAGTGTCTGATTCTAAACAGAGGTTTGCTAAATCTGACAGAGTGTATATTATACAGAATTCATTTATGCATGATTTTTTTTACCTCAATTCGTGGAAAATAGATAATGACAAAATTTATATGAGAAGATGAACTATTTCATTTTGAAGTTCCGAGCCTGACTCAGAAATGAGGAATCTATGTATTTGTTATGCTGACATACTCACCTAACTGCAAAAAATTTGTACATACAAAGATCTTTTCAGTTCTTCTTCCCACCCTTTTGAAATAGCAGAACGATCTTAACAAGTCAATTCCCATTTTGAGGTTAAAAGCAGAGGGTTCCTCTAAACACACTTCATTAGCAACTACCCACCCGAAAACTTTTCTGGAACTATGTACAAGAATTTTTCAAGTTGATTTTGCCTGGAAAATTGGAGTGCAGTGAGAAGGAATGATATATTGAAATAACACCTATTTCACAAAGATAATAGAGTGGGGAGAGGCTAAAAAAAATCTGCCAGTTTATGCTGCTTTAATCCTGTCCTCAGATTTAAAACCAGTTCCAGAGATGGTGCATGTAATTATTCTGCAATTTTGCTTTTCATGAGAATAAACACAAGCCTCAATATCATATATTAAAATGCCAATTTGATAGCTGTTGGTTTTTAGCAATCTAATCATTTACTAATCTTCATTCAAGCTTCACTTTAAGACATACACCAACCAAATGGAAAAAAATAAAATTTTGAAACACAAAATAATTGTCTTCCTTTAGATGTGCATCTCTGTGTTAAAGCATAGGTGAGCACATAAACAAGTGCTTTATAGCACATACCAAGGTTAGACAGTCTTTCACAGCAGAACTGTGCCCTCTAGAATTCTTAGGGACTTATTGTCTCCAAACTCCTGTTGGTTTAAAAGGTGGAGATGTATGAATAAAAACATAGTTGACAGGTTACTTTCTAGTGTCCTGAAGCCAACCCTAACTACCCCAGACTTTGGAGTGTTGTCTTACTGATTGTTCTCACATCAGCAAATCTCCCTTGCTCCTGGAACTGATTGTACTGCTAAAATATAATTCTTTAATTAAAATGTTTGAGATCTACAGGAAGACATTTTCATTAATCTTTTAAGTACTTTCTTGTTACATATTTTTCTTCAGGATAATATGAAGACAATCTTATAGTATTAACTGCACTTGATTTATGAAATATTTTTTCTATAAAAAATAGAATGTAAAGGGAAATTTGGGGGAATTTTTTTTGACAATGCAACCCACTCATTTCACCTTGTTCTTTATAAGACTCTTCTCTACTACTTTGATGGTTTTCACTATAAACATTTTCACTCTTACCATCATTGCTGCAAATTATGTGTGACTAAGATTTGTGTTCAAGTGTTATTTGCACCCAATATTGAAACATTGGTAATGATTGACTTTTTAAAGAATGCTTTGGGGTTACATTGAATTAGACTTCTGTCTTGTAAAGTCTTTTGACTTGTAAAACCTTTTGAGTATCTGTCAAATTCATGATGTTTTTGATTATCCTTCCCTTGTACACCTAAGACAGTCATAGTCATGTATATTCTACTCAACTTTGCCACTAGCTGCAGTTAATTGAATGATGTGTGGCCAATTGACACATTTTGGGCCAATCAAATTCTCACAATTAAAAAGATGTGGGAACAGAGATTTGTATGTCAGATTTAAATACTGATGTAAAATCTGGGGAATTGTGGCAATTCATTTAAGTGTGTGTAGATTTATATGAGAAAAATCAGGACTGCAGAAATAAAAAATAAAGATTCAAAGTACAACTAATAAATCAGAGAGAAGAGACACATAATATTTGTGAATTCCATTTTTTCTGTTCTTGACTTCATCGAGACAGCTTTATTTCCTTCTGGAGATGAACTCATTTTAATTAAGCTAAATGAAATTGGTTTCTGTTACTTGCAAGGTACTCTAATATATAATGATACTTATCATTTTCCTTGCTTTCAGAATGAGATTATTCAGTATCCTGTGTGGAGATTAATGTATTTCACCCAAGTCTCTGGGTTTAGATGAAATTGTTTTCTGCAGCTCTTGCTCTAGGCTACAGCTTTTGATCTAAGTTAAGAAGAAGTTAACTAAAGCCTCACATTTTTAGAGCATTCAGTTCCTGGTTTGTTGGTGTCAAGGGAGAAGGAGCATGGCAGCACAACACGATGCAGGAGAGATGCCCACCCTCAAGCCAGCCAGGAAAGAGGAGGAGCCAGGGATGACAGTATTCTTGCAAGTCACGCTCTCAGGGACGCACCTCCAACTACTTCCCACCTCGTCAGGGCACATTTAGCTGCTAAACTCATCAACAAGTGAATTTACTGAGGAATGTAGTGCCTCCAATAATCAATAGCTTTCAAAACAGATGAAACTTTTGGGAGACAATTTAAGTGTAATCTATAATGTCCAATCATGGCTTGGAAAATTTTCACATTCAGTTTTGGTTTGCTTATTTTTGTTTTGTTTCTATCCTCAGAATCTCAGCATATAGATTTGTGTGCTGCTAGATATCCTGATAGTTAGCACTGAGGCAAGAATGCTGTGTTATTAACTTTTGGAAAGGGGAAAACTCCTCATTTTAGCTCCACATTCAGTCTTTTCTGGACTATTTATTTGTAGGATGGTAGGATTCCAAGTGGTGGCTCAGTTGCCTGGCCTATTCATGAAAAGTTGAAGCTATCTTTTCAAATCCAAGTGTCTGGCATCTGCCTAGCTTGTTTGAATTCTTGACCCACTGAGCTAGTACCAAGATGGATTTTATTATGAGGAAGTATTTGCAAGTCAAATGTTTTTAAAATAGGGCTAGTAGGAGCATCATGAAGTGTATGTGTGTGTGTCTTTATTTGTGCCATGGATTGCACTGGCAGTGATGGATTGGAATCTACTCATGAGAATTCCAGTAACTTTTCCTTGGGATTACAAATGTGGGTTTTTCTGGACTGAGATGAGATGTATAAGGGCTTTCTGTATACATTCTTATATATTTTTATACATTAATAAAATATGTAAATATCGAAAGATACATTTTTGAAGCTACAATTGTAACCATTCATAAATTAGTAGAGTGATAAGTATGCTAATTACAGTATTACTTTGAAAATGAAAGAGACCAGTTGTTGGTTTAAAAACAGTGACATGTTAAAGTATTAATAAAAGAAAATTATTATTTTAGAAACATGATTTTTCTGGATTAAATAGGATATGACCTCCAAAAACTCATGTATTGAGGGACTGATCTTCAATACAGTTACAACTGAATTAATTTTAGGTGTGTCTTAAATTATTTTCTAAATCAAGCATGTTAATGCATGCTGTAATCCAAAGTAGTCAGGAGGCTGAGGCAGAAATAATTTAGTAAGAACTCATGTCTTAGTTACTTTTCACTAGTTGCTGAGACAAAATACCTGATGCCCAAAGTTGGGAAAGGAAAGGTTTATTTCTTACAGTTTTTGGAGGTTTCAGTCCATACTCAGTTGGTTCCAAGACAGGGTGGCATGGAGGGGCCGCAGTTCATGGCAGCTACAAACAGCAAGGCAGAAACCGGCAAGAGAGAAACACACCTTCTTCCTTCCATTACATCACATCCTGGCTCCACCCCCTAGGAGGGTGTAGTACTGACACCACCAATCCAAGCGCTACACAATGAACCAATCACAAATACACAATGCAAATACATGAGGCTTGGGGGCCACCGACATAAACCATGACACCTCATCTCCAAAACAACCACAAAAACCTATTTGTTTTATCTTACTCTATTCTTGTTAACTTTTACTATGTAACTCTGCTGTATTCCTTCTTACCTTACTCTTTCTCAGAAAGTCTTGCTTTTTAGGCTTTCTGTCTTTGGCATCATCAACTTTAAATTGTGCGTGATCTTTTGCAAAAAATGCCTACTATTTTTTCTAGTTTCTACTGTTGCTCTGATTGAAGAACCATTAGTCTTCCCTTGACTTCACTGCCTACCACATCTTAGAGTGTTCTTAATTGCCGGTTCCACTCCAATAAAATTTTAAGTAATAACTATTATTGTGTAACAGCATCCTGAAAATTGATTATGGCATATAATCAGCTTTATTAGTTTATACAGAGAGGCAGAATTATGGAAGCAGAACCCAAAGAACAATTAACATACAGATATTTGTCACACATACTTACAGTGTGTCTTTCCCATTTTAATACCTTCACCAAAGTAATCACTATCCAAATATTAAACATCAGAGAGTAATCCTGCCTATATTTGAACACCACATCAGAAGTAGAAGTATACAGCATGCAGATATTTTTGTCACTTCATTCTCTGAGTATACTTTTGTGAGTAGTTGTGATTTATTTTGCTTGCTCTATAAAGCCCATTGTGAGAGTTTACTATGGTGCTTTTGGTCATTGTATGGTGATGGAGAGCTGGGTTACTTTAACTTTTGGTTATTAAAAGTAATGCGCTAGGGACGTTTGTGTATATATTTTGGTGATCATGTTTATGCATTTTGGTTGGTTACATCTTTTAAAGAATTTTTTTTGAGTCATGAAGTTGATACATTTTCAAATTTAATGGGTAATTATAAAACAGTTGTCCCAAGTGGTTGTAATAGTTTACTTTCCTTTATATCCACATTGTCACCAACATTCAGAGTGTATTTTCAATTTTAGATATTTGAGTGCATTTGGTCCAACTTAAACATTTAAATTGTAAATGTCTGTTTTAAATTTTAAATTTGTCATTTTTAAAGCCATTCTGCTTGTGATAGGAAGTAATATGTTAGTGTCATGTAAATGTGCATTTTCATGATGATTTCATGTTTATGGACAAGTTCAATAGCCTTTTGTGTGAAGACTGGTCAATGTTTTGCTCTTTTAAAGAACGTTTTGATGCTTTTGTATGGTATGTTAAATTTACATTCCTAAAATAAATCACCTGTGATAATAAAGTTACAAATACAAAAGGTTTAATATGGCTCACAGTTTTACAGTTTCCAATCCATGATCAGTTTGCCCTGCTGCTTTGGGCCTGCAGTGAGTCAGCACAATGTAGAGGGAGTGCATGGCAAAGTGAAACTTGTTACAATATGATGTAGAGAGAAAATGAGAGTCAGGAAGAGGCCAGGATTCCACTGTCCCAATGGAGTGCACACCCCCAGTGACAGGACATTTCACAATGCCTCATTTCTCAAGAGATTTCACCACCTTCTAATTGTGTCACCCTGAGCACCAACTCTTGAATACAAAAGGACATTTCAGTATCCAAATCATAGTGAGTCACTTGTCTTTTCATTAACGCTTTGTAGTTCCTTATAAATTCTAGATACAAGTCCTTTGTCAGACATGTGTGTTCTTTTTCCACTCTGTGACTTTAACTTCCTTCTCATATTGGATTTTCATTTTTTCATCTACAGTAAATGATTTTGTATCTTGCTTAAGAAGTTTTTCTGCTATATCATGAAGTAATTCTCCAAGATTTTCTTCATACAGCCTTATACTCTTACCTTGTACAAACAAATCTGGCGTATACATTTTTGTATTTTGTGTGACTCAGGATCAAGGTTTTTTGACTCCAGAAGAATATCTAAATGAGCTACAATTACTTTTGGAAAAAAAAAAAAAAACCTTTCTTACTGCTTTGCAACACTGCTGCTTTCTATGGCTGGCAGTACCCAAGATTGTCCTCAAAGATTTGCGCCCCAAACAATCCCCCTCTTTTGCAGTTCACTCCCACAATGCCAGCTTGGTCTGTGGAACCAATGGCATTCAACAGAAATGAGAATAATTCACTTAGGACAGTAAGCTAGGAAAGATAGTGCCCTCCCCTGTTTTGAGCGCTTCCTCATTTGTCATGTGTCTTTTTCTCTTGCAGTATTTGATGGAGGAATCTAGTCATATGAATTATCTTGGAGAAACTGATGTGATAAGGAACTGAAGCCTTTGACCAGAAGGTCACGAGTGATCTGGGAAGCTGATACAGCTGCCTTATAGCTGACTTCAACCCAGTGATTACCCCATGCCAGACTTAGCCAGTCATATAGCGTCGGAAATAACAATGGAAAATTTGAGAGCACAAATACTTAATTTGAAAAACTAAATTTGGGGATAATTAGTGAAGTGAAATATATGACAAATGCAATCACCAAATGACTCTACATGTTGATTTATTTCTGGACTTTTGTTCTTTTAATGTATTTTTCTCTCTTTGCATCATCAGAGTACTGAATCTTTACAGTATGGAAATATATTGTCTGTCTGGTAGTGTAAGCACTCAAAGGCTGTTTTACAAGATTGTTTTGGCATTCTTAACCTTTAATTTTCATATACATTTTAGAATCAGCTCATCAGTTTTCATACACAGCGACACAGCATGTGTACATACAATGTACACAAAACATACAAGACACCAGCAGTGACTGTGATTGAGATTTAATTCAGTCTAAACAACAATTAGAATTGACATCTTTAAAATAAGCCATGAAATTTCCTCAATTTATTAGGATCTCAAAAGTATCTGTCAATATTGTTTAATGCTGTGCACTGTAGAACTGTACAATTATATTAATTAGTTTGGTTTTTAATGTTATCAAGAGAAAAATGCACCAGTCCGTTTTCTTCATGTGGTGTGCTGTAATACAGAAGTACATGAGTATTCTGTTACCTTAGGAGGGTCTATTATTAATTTTAAGTTTTTTTATAAATACCACTGGGTTTATGTATGTACAGTCCATTAAACACAAAAACTGATGTCATTTGTAGCTTTTAAAGTTCTACCCTTTTTTATTGCTTCACCCATGAGTTTGAACCTTGATTCCACTAGGCAAAGAGGTGTTTGTAGTGCACACCAATTTATGTCCACTTATCTCTATTGTATTTTGAATCTCTCTCAGAAGAAAGCCTTATAACTCATCAATATATACCCATCCTATGATTGATAGGGGTTTTTGATTAATATATATTATTTATAAAATTAAAGACATTTCATTTTACTTTTGTAAGAGTTTTTAATCACAAGTGAACATGCATCAGTTGAAATGTTCCCTTTATATGTGTAGTAATGAGTTTCATTGACTTTTCACAATACCTTTCATGTTTTTATTTAAGAAAATAAATGCATACAAAGGAAACAGTTTTATAAGTTACACCCATATTCTGCCATCTGCATTTTATTAATGTTTTATGATTTCACTATAAATGCTTTACCATGTAACTTTTTTTCTTTTTTCTTTTTTCTTTCTTTCTTTTGATACTGGAGATTGAACCCAAAACCTTGTGCTTGCCAGGCAGGTGTTTGTGCTGCTGAGCTAAATTCCAAGATCCAGATCTGTATAACTATTTCTTCATCCATTCAAAGTCATCATTTTAAAAAGATTACTAAATGCTCAACCAATACTAAATTCTACTTTGTTTGATTATATATATATATATATATATATATATATATATATATATATTTTGTGATGTTTTACTGTGATTTTATTATCTATTTGTCTATATGTTTGGAAATTGTCTCTACATTTTTTTGGTAATGTCCTTGTCAGGTTTCATGGCTTAAAATATTTAACCAAAAAACCATGAATTGGCAAGGGTTCATTTTTCTTTTATTATTGGGAAGAGTTTAAGTAAGACCAGTGGTACTTTCTTGACATAGAAGAAAAAAAACACATAGGAAATATGGTTAGAATTTTCACTTGGGAAAGTTTTTAAATAATTGATTCAATTTATTTAACAAATAGAATTATTTAGGAATTCTATTCTTTTACAGTTTTAGCAAGTTTTTTTAACAAAGTTTTAAAATAAGTCCTTTTTTAAAGTGTTACCTATAGTGAAATGAAGTTATTAATGATGTCTTTTAACTGAAATTTTAATACCTGTTATATCTGTTCTAATTGTCTATTTTATAATCCATAATATGCATTTTCTTTATTTTTCATGACTGGTGCTATCATAATTTTACTAATTATTTCTACAAGCCAAGTTTTCTCTTATTGTTCTTTTATATGTTTTTGATTTTTTCTCTTTCCTAATTTGTCTTGTCTATTCTTTTATGTTTGGTTCATCTTTTCTAATTAACTACTTTAAAAGTTGTATTTCTAATTAGTGTATTTAAGATGACAGTTTTGCCCTAAGTATTGCATTAAATTCACTCTACAGATTTTGACATATCATATTATGATTATACAGTGCAGGATATTTTATAACTTTTTTGTGATTTTTTCTTGAATAATAAGCTATTTAGAAGTACACTGATTAATATTTAAACTGTTGAGCATTATCTCTAGATTGCTTTGTGGGGTTATTAATTTTCAGTGATTAGTAAAATGCTCTGAAATGTTTTATATTTCTGGTCCTGTTTTATGATCCATCCTATGTTAGTTTTGGTGAAAACTGTGCACTCTACAACAATGTGTATTCTCTTACTCTGAGATAAAATAGCTTTGAATATAATTAACTCTAGTTAGTAAGCAAGCAGTTATCTTTTATAGAAATTCGGCAATTTTGTTTTTCTTTTCTGGTTGCACTGGTAATGGTGCTTAGAGTTGGCTTTCTGTGGACTTATCTTTTTTCCTTTCTAAAAATTATATCCATTTTGTT
Organism: Dolichotis patagonum; assembly: GCA_004027295.1. NCBI lineage: Eukaryota > Metazoa > Chordata > Mammalia > Rodentia > Caviidae > Dolichotis > Dolichotis patagonum. The sequence continues at coordinate 11,665 of PVJX010006471.1, read as the reverse complement.
TTATACATCATTCAGTAAATATAAAAAGTATAAAACAGACAGAAATAGATAGCAAATATCAACAAAATTTACCTCACTTTACACTTTTTACCCACAATCTTCCTCCAGTATACTCTTTTACTAGACTGCTACCTAGATTCCCAAGAGTTCTTCCCTATCTTTGCATTGTACCTTTGTGCACATTCATTTTTTATCATGCAGAATCTTTATTGATATTTCTTTTCAGCTACTTAGTTTTTTGTCTCTTTCATCTGGAAATTGGATGCCTCTTTTTTTTATAGAATTTTCTCTAAATTGCATAGGATGAAAAGTCAATCAGGGGAATTATCTCATTAAAAAGGTACACACAAAATCCAATCAAGAACGAGCAGACTCTTAATTTTTCCTTGGACTGTGAATCTTTAGTTAAAAGAAGACTAAAAATGATTAAATTTGATTATCATTTAAAGAAAAAATTTAGGAAAACACCATAATGCTCCTTATCACCTAAATCTTTTCTAAATTTTCATAAAATGGATTTTTATACAAAAACTAGTAAAAGTAAGTGGGACATACTTTACAATTATGCAATTTCATATATTAATTAATTAAAGATTAAAGGTAGCTACAATTTCCATAAAAAAAGTTGACAAGACTGTACAACAATTACAGCTCAGGCAAAAAAGTATACATTTGAGACCTCCAGTTCCAAACATAATACTTCTGTCTTCTGAAAAGATATTTTATTCTGCAAGTTCATTGGATCAGTTTAAAATAGAGGGAATCAGTGATGAACTCTTAATATCTATATTTATTTTGAACTAAAATCAAACTTGAGTCTTCAGAATCTTAGGTGCTTGAAGTAGAAGAAGAAAGTATATTGGTTATCTATACTCCATTGTCTCCTCTAGATTAATGTGATGAGATTTGGATGGGTAGACATGTGTTTATGTGTCACAGAGGGAAAATCCAAAGCTATTAGTATAGAATTTTATAGAAATTGCTACGTTGTTTTTTTCCTTTACTTTTTAGAAGAGAAAAAATCTAATATAAAGAAATATTTTGGTGAAAATAATTCTAAATTTACAACTCTCTGGAATGTAAATAAATACTGTCTAGCTGTATTAAAATTTGAAATGGAAACTCATGACTGCACTGCAGGGGAAGATTACTTTCTACTGGTTTTCAGGGACATTTGTCTACTCAATTACTCTACATCTTGTTATTTAACCTGGGTTTCAATTCTCCATGCTTATAAAGAAATATCTACATATATTTTCTCTACAGTTGCACAAAGAAATACTGTTTTGCCATAAATAAGAAATGATATTCACTTGGAATTTAATTAAAGAGCAGGTAGGTTATCTTAGGAAGTAATTTATTCTTTGTTACTATACTCCTTCAAGTATGTGGTCAAACATTAATAAGTACATGTGAATTTAATAGGACCTTGAGTGGTTCTGCTTTTGTGAAATGCTGGTCCTACTACTCTCCATTCTTTCAAGTTGTATGGCATAAAGGAAACAGAGATATGAATGAACAATTGCCTTAGAGTAATGAACATTTGCAAGTCAGACATTAAATACAAAATGATACACCTCATGACAAAGCTTAAATACATTTTTAATAAAAATGAAACATAAGCCTTACTTACTCCTGGCTTCTTTGACCCATACATGTTATTCAGAAATTGTCAGCACAGACCACTGGTTATTTTGTTTTTGGCTCATCTCAGCCAGGCACTTAAGAGTCAAAGATCTGTACCGTCTGGGCCAGACAAAAGGGGCCCAAAGATGGGTGCCAGGAGCATACTCATGACGCTACATTATGCATCGTCTCACTCATTCCCTGTGAGGCTTCCCTGAAAAGACTTCACAGACAGCACCATATGTCAGCATGAACCGTGGTATCTAGTCAAAATTGGGAAAAGCAAGTGTAAAAGCCACTAGTTTCTTGTTTTTAGTTTCAAATCTGTGCTCCACCAGTAATAGATACAGTTGAAATAAAAATGCTTTATCTGTAACTTTTGGTCTCATTTAAAATTTTGACCTGCAGTCAATAGTAACATAATCTAGATATTCAAGGCAATTTTATGCTGCCTTCTGTCATAAATTAAAATGTTCCCATTAACTAAACAAATTCTCAGTGGCATAAATCAACCCACACTAAGTAAATCACAGTTAGTGAAAACCAAATTGTAATTCCATAAAAGTGATTAAGTGCTGGCACGGTATAGTGAGATATATCATCTTCAGTGGAGAGAGTGATTATTCAATATCTGTGAGCTATATTTCAGACTGGCTAATTTCCCCCATTTTAGGTATTTTTATTGGAAATACTTAAAGTAAAAATATATGTCACATGAAACTTATATATACATAGTATGTATATAATGTTGAAATGTTTTGTCATTGCTTCCTTATAACAGCATACTTTGAAATATAGTTGATGGATTCCTTTACAAATTTGAAAATCTAAAATGGAAAATATATTTACTCTAAAATAGAAAAAAAAACTTTCCTACCAGAAGAATCAAATATTTCTAAAGTATAAAATTTATTTTTCTGATATGTTGTAAACATTACAATGGAGTACATTGTACAATGGAGTACATTACAAACAAGACAATGGAGTGTCTTTTGTTATTGCTGTTAAAATCTCAGTATTTTGGGGTAACTCAGGGAAGCAGGACGTTAATATAATCTCATATTCAAAGACTATAAGAAACAATGATAGAATTATCATATACATGTAAGACACAATCAGCAAATAATGTTAGGATTCTTATGTATGCAAGCTCCTGAGGATGTTTAAATGTTTAATTCAGATGATCTTCAACAACTCTATCATATAGGTTACTCTAACAATCTCTAATTATTTTCTTTCATGTTTACCAACATGCTACTTACTACGTTTTTCATAATTTTTATTTTAAAGGGAATAAAACCAAGTAAAATAAAACAGAATAAAGTCAATCAAAACAGTGTGACACAGAATTTCAGGACAAGATAATAGGAAATCAATAGTGGGTACCATAATGTCTCTTGTTGCTTTCAAAATAGCTACCCATACCTTTATGCACAGTAAAATCAAGCAAAAAACAACAGACTAGAACCATAAATACAGAACAATGAATGCAATACAGGACTCCAGAACAAAGTAATAGTAAATCCAAAATGGTTACCATAATATATCTTGTTATCTTTGAAATAGCTGGCCATGCCATAGACGTAAAACCAAACCAAACCAAAGAGAATAAAACCCAACCAAATAAAACAATGAAAACAATACAGGACTTTGAAACAAGATAATAGGAATTAACAATTCTTACCATCTTCAGAAGGAAATCTCCCCATAGATGATACAAGGTGTGTTGTTATCCTCTAAATAAATGATCAGACTATCAGCAAAGTCAGTGAGACACTAAACACTACAAGCATTACATTGTACTCTACCTCAATAGCTACCCTCTCAGCCTGTGTGTCTCTGGATCAGCCAGTTGCTTATGGGGGTGTGGGGAATGCACGTTGGCTCTTCTTGTCTCATAGCCTGTATGACGGAAGGGGCTGGTGTCTGGTTCTCCCCACAACAGACTGCACATGGCACCAGCTCACAGGGAGGGTTTGACTTCTTGCTGGCTTCTTGTTCTCCTGCCCCGCAATCTGTGGTGCTGAGTCACAGGAGAGGGTTGGCACCTGGGTCTCCCGGCAGCCTGCACATGGCATCACTTGCAGGAAGGACCTGTTTCTTTCCTTTTTTTTTTTGTTCTGTTTTCTGATAGAGTCTCAAGATGCAGCTCAGGCTGACTTTGAGCTCAGTCTGTAGCCCAGTGTGGTTTTGAACTCATAGTGATCCATGTGCCTCAGCTTTCTGAGCGCTGTGATTACAGCTCAGGGACACGGCACACAGCACTAACACACTATTCTCCACAGAGTGGAAGCATCAAGCCAAAGTTACAAGCCGGGTAATAGACATTCTTCAGCTCAAAACTCCTTGTGGGCTTCAGTCAAAAGTACAGAAAATCCTTATGCTTGTCCCAAGACACTACCTATTCATGAAAGTCTTCCAATTTACCCCCTTCAACTATCCCAGATGCTCAGCATGTTTCTTTTATGCAATTTTTATTCATATCTTCAAACTTACCAATTTGCCCCCCAACTTTCTTAACCAAATCAACTGAATTTACTGTTGTACCATCTCACAGGTATTCATAGAGTAACCACTTGTACCTCCGTGTCCTCGGCCTTTGTAGGACCAGGGACTGGTTTCACAGAAGACATTTTTTTTCACACAGCTGATGGGGACAATACAAGTCCATCACATTTATTGTGTACTCTATTATAATTACATAGCAATATATAATGAAACAATTATACAGCTCATCAAAAGCAGTGGATGCCCTGAGCTCAGCTTTCTGCAAATGAACAGTCCCACGGGGAAGTGATGGGAGACAGTGACACCCAAATTGTGTTGCTTATTCCAAGTTTACTTCCTGATTTCATTTCTGTACCTACTGGTATAGAAGGCCCTACTTTACAGAGATAGGGTTTTGGAAATGAAAGCAGGTTCTTCAGTGATTTTGTAGCAATTTTGTAATATTTTACCTTGATTTTAATCCAAAATGTATTGTGATTCGATATTATCTCAATCTTATTTTTAAGGCCACTGTTATTTGAAGTCTTAAGTAGCTGATCTTTTAGCACTCACAAAGTTGATTCAAATGGCATACTTAAAAATTGATCAGAAATTCATTCCTTCCCAGTTTTGGGTATTTTGTGGTAAGAAATAATGGTTTTCTTATGGAAGCAAATTCTTTGAGTGTCTGATTTTGTTTAATTCTTCATATGTTTTAGATATGAATCCTCTATCTGAGGAACAGCTGACTATAATTTTCTCCACTCTAAGCATTGTCCTCCTTCTCTATTGTTGTTTTATTTTGATGTGCAAAAGCTTTCTAATAAGATGAAGTCTCAGGTATTGATTCTTTGATGTTTTTCCCATGCAGTTAGGGTTTTGCTCATGAAGTGCCTGCCTATACCCATATCTTCAAGATTTCTGCCTATATTCTCTTCAAGTAGATTTAGTATTTCTTTTTTAAGATTTAGATCTTTGATCCACTTTGACTGTAGTTTAGTGCATATTGATAGACATGAATCTAGTTTTAGTCTTTGGCATGTGGAAAGCCAGTTTTTCCAGCACCATTTATTAAAGAGGCTATCTTTCTTCCAGTGTACATGTTTGGTCACTTTGTCAAAATTAGGTGACTGCATTGGATTGCATCTGCATCTTCTATTCTGTTCCACTGACCTTCAACTCTCTTTTTTTTTCAACACCATATTGATTTTATCATACTATCTTTATAGTGTAGTTTCAAGCCATTATTTAGTATGCCGCTTGACTTGCCTTTAGGATTGTTTTTGCTATTCAGGTCTTTGCAAGTTTGAATTTTAAGAGTATTTTCTCTAATTATGTGAGGTATGATAATGTTATTTTGATTGGAATTGCATTATATTTGCATAATATCGCATAATAATTTTGGGAGAACGGTCATTTTCACTATGTTGGCTCTTTCCAAGTACAAGGGATATATTTCCATCCTCTAGCATCCTCTTCTATATCTCATTGCAAGTTATTGTAATTAACAGTGTATAGATATTTTGCTTCCTTTGTTATATTCATTCCTAAATATTTCATTTTGGATGCTATTTATTTTATTTTATTTTATTTTATTTTATTTGGTACTGGGGATAGAAATCATGGTTTTGTGCTTGCAAGGCAGGCACTTGTGCTGCAACCCTCAGACTCTGGATGTTATTTTGAGGGGTGTGGTGTCCCTATTTCCCTCTCAGTGAGCTTATTGCTTATGTACAGGAATGCTATTGATTTTTGAGTGTTTACTTTGTATTCAGCTATGTTACTGAATTTGGTTATTAAATCTAGAAGTTATCTGGTGGAATTTTTGGGGTCTTCTATGTCATCTTCATATAATGACAATTTAACTTCTTCTTTTCCTATCCTTATTCTTTTTACGTGTTTCTCTTGTCTAATTGGTTTGACCAATTTTTACAGAACTATATTGAAGAAAAATGATGATAGTGGTCTTATTCTTAATTTTTGAGTATAAGTTTTCGGTTTTTAACCATTTAGTTTTATTTTACTGTTGATTTGGTATAGATAGCTTTTATAAGGTTGAGGTAAAGATAATGTATTACAAATTTCTGTAGGGCTTTTTTTATCACGTATGGTTGTTGGACTTTGTCAAATATTTTTCCGGCATCTATTAAGATAATCTGGTGATTTTTGTCATTGGTTCTGTTAATATGGTATATTACATTTATTGATTTCTGTGTGTTGAATCATCCTTGCATCCTTGGGATAAATTCTAAATGGTCATGGTGCATAATCTTCTTGATGATTTTCTGAATTCTCTTTGTCAGTATCTTATTAAGGATTTTTGCATCTATGTTCTTTGAGAGACTGGTCTGCAGTTTTCTTTACTGATTGGGTCCTTCTCTGGATAGGTATCAGATTAATGCTTCCAGAAATGATTTTGGCAGTATTGCTTCCCTTTCAATTTCATTAAAGATTTTCAGTATTAGTGGCATTAAGCTTTCACTAATATTCATGTAGAATTCAACAGTGAATTCATCTGCACCTGGGCATTTCTTCATTGGTAGGTTTTTAATTACACTTTCAGTCTCATTGACTAATATTGGAATGTCTTAAATCTTTAACAAATTTTAGTATGGTACATGGTAACTTCATTGTCCACGTTTGTATGTGTGCATGTGTATGTGATCATATAGTTTGCTTCTTATTTCTCTTGACAATTAATTCTATGTTGGTACTTTTATTTATTCACAGTGAAAAGCAATCACTTACTATGACTTGGTTAAGTTTTTGTTGCAATAATAAATACCAATCATTGAAACACAGTGATACCTTGGTTCAGAAACTTAATTTGTTCTATGATTCTGGAAAAGATTGCTAGATTTTTATTTGTGTTGAAAAGATAGCCATGGACATGTTTGTTAGTGATGTAGAACTTGCAACCAAAACCTAAACTGCTTTCAGTTGTGAATCAAATTGTTTGTTCTTTTGATTTCCTTCTACAAATGTTTTAGTACTCTCTGAAGGCCATTTAGTTCCTTGGTTAGAATGCCACAAACCCAACGGAGTCATTCTCATCCCTAAGACCTTGTACTGCTTGGGATTAGACAGTTAGTAAATCGAGACACAGTTGTAGTGGCCATCTGTACCCACTTCTTAATATTGAATTGTTTTCTGTTCCTTAAACATTCCCTTCCCTACGTGGGACACTGACCAGCTGCCTTAAGGAGCTTCAGTAAGCCTGAAAAAAGTTGCCACAGGTCCTGTAACTATGTCCCATTTCCATGAAGATGGCCAATCAAGAATAATACCTTTGTGGTACTGTACAAAAGTACAGTATGGGCTATGAGCATGGTGCTGGTGCATCAGTTTGGGGGTTATATTCTATGGTGAGATAATATATTCATTATTTATCAATTAAGTATTAGACTACATATGAAGAAAATGATGCTTACTTAGCTTACAGTGTTGATACTTCAAGGGAATAATGCCTATATTGGCTCAATCTTTTTTAAGGCACAGAGCTGTTGGTTGATGACAGTGGCAAGGGATGAGTAGTAGTGAGCTGTCACATATCAGGCCAGAAAAGCAAACTGAGATCACACAAGAACCAGCTCATAAGAGAACACTCCAGATGATCCAAGGAGTTCCAATGAGGCCCTCTCTCTCAAAAGTTCTACAACACTGCTAACCTGGGGACCAATCCTCCAATCAGAATGCGGGACATTAGTTCCGCATTCAAATCTAAAGCATAAGCACATGGCACACACAGAGCTGTGAGTTCTTATTTTACAACTAGCCCTCGAGATTGAGCATCTAGGTGGACCTCAGGACTGGCTCTCTTTTCTTCTTTATTCCAGGCGCAGCACTGTGTTCATATTTGTATTTGGAGGTTTGGGGATGTTGGCTGGCAACCTTTATCCTGTGTCATGTCTATTCTTCTAGTACCGAGGCAACACCTGTCCCCATCTGCCAGCTTGAAATTTTGAGTGGTTTGAAAAGATTTCCTTTTTGATGTTCAGCTTGCTTCAGACAAGAGCTGTAGTAGCATCACTTTCACTGGTTGGTTTTAAGCCATGCTGGATGGCAGATGCACAGTTTTGTTTGAACGATACCATCCTGTTTTCCATGGGTTCCTGTCAGTTCTGACTGTAGTTTGTAAGAGGCAAATGGAGTCAGAAAGTGATTGCATTCAAGGTATGCAGTCATGAGGGTCTAAACAGCCCAAGAAACAATAAAGTTGGAAAGCATTTTTCTTTCTTTTTGTGCTGTAAAAATCTAAGCAGTTAACATAATTTACCAATACATTGTCTGTCACATTGTCTTGCATAGTCTCGGAAAGATTTTCTTTTGTGTCTATCAGCAAAGAAGCACAGAAACAATTCCTGAGAGGGTCATGGAACCCTAATACTCACAGATATTACAGTGGATGATGCAGAGTAATGAGTAATGATGTGGCCAGTACTAAGTGGATGGTATTAGGTAAACTCAAACACAAGAAAATTCACATTGTTTTAATACATACTGGTTCTGAAAAGCCATGATTTGTGATTAAAAACTTTGCTAGCATTTCCTCAATAGTGGAAATATTACTTAGCTAGGATTTCATATTTGTTCATAGAACATGGAACACAGAGTTTCTGGATCTAACGGATCTTGTAAAATCTTTCATAATCTTTAGATGATAAAGAAATTTATAAAACCCTTATTTTAACTCTGTAGTCCCAGTTTTTATAGACAAATTAACAGACTTCATGCAGGCCCATGAATTTAATTATGTACTTTAAAATGATTTATATAGACAAGACCATTAAAATTATGTTCAAGATTCCACAAACTCTATGAACATTGCTGGTGGCAAATTCTGCTTTGAAATCCAAATAGACACACCAAGAGTTGGGCAGTTTTCTTAATGATAGGGCACAGAAGTGGAACAGAAAGTTCTTCTCTGTCAGACAGTACATAGACAATTTAGTTTCTTGGTTGCCCAGGTAATAGTTCCTGTTTCAGTTCCAGTTGCTTCTGGTCTTCTGGAAATGGCTGGTCACTGTGATGTACATTGTATAAACCAATCGCCAATGGACAAGCCTCTGTACTTCCTGCTTGCTTATCCAATAAAAGCCTTAGACCGCCAGAGATCAGGACCTGATATTCTGGGAGAGATCCCAATCAGTGTCCATCAAGGTAAATAAATCTGTCTCCAAATCTTGGAAGTCATTTTGGTGTTTCTGTTTGTGGTTGCATAATGTGAAATCTCTGGGTTTTCCTTTAAAGAGCTGGTTCAAGATCATTGCTGCCGTATAATTTGTTTTTTTCTTTTGGTATGGGGATCGAACTCACGACCACGCGCTTGTAAGGCAGGTGCTTTTGACACTGGGCTAAATCCCCAGCATGGTATAAATTTTAACAGTGTCACAGGACCCTAAATATTTGTTGGAACTAGATTGCATTAATATTAGGATTACCGGTCATTTATTTTTAATAGGTCTTTTCTTAAGTGAATAAAACCCAGCAAAACAAAACAGAATAAAGCCAATCAAAAAACAAAAAAAGAAACAAAAAGTGAAAGTGGCATAAAACTTCAAAATAGGATAATATTAGGATGATGACATGAAAATAGAAGAGTAACACAGGTGTTATGCAGTAAGTCAAATCTGTCATGCATATTTCAAACTGTGCTGTGATAGAGAGGATAGTTGTAATAGGTCTGAGAATGAAATCTGGCATGCATTCTACTCCTACTCCAAAATACACAGTGACTTTTAATACTTGTCTCAGTTAGAATTTAAAAAAATCCAAATCATTGATCTCCTAAGTTTAAAAGTATATATGGTTCCAATAAAAATATTATTATACATAAAATGATAATGGGTGCTACAACAGATTATATTTACAACAATCTATTATAATTTATCCATTTTGATTTTCAAAATTTATATACATTCTTTGAAAACAAAAGTGAAGTATACTACTATCCCTGCAATATTTAATATTTTGAAGTTAGCCCTGATCTCTACAATTCTGCCACATGTGATATTGCTTCTGGTAAACTCTGCTGACTGATGCAGTAGGGTGATGGGGTGTTGGCAGAATTGGTTCAGGGAATCTCATTTTACATTCTATATAATAATGACTTTTTTTGGCAGTTAGAAAACCAAATGTGAGGGCTTGGTCAGCACTTATGCATCACCATTCTAATTCCGCATGCCAGGACCAAAAAATTACCATAAGGTATGCTCAAAGATGCCTTTGAATCAATGTGAGTTGCATGTCTTTATTCATAAATTGTATTCCAGAAGCTTCTGCTCTAATAAGCTAATCATAAATGGTATTTTGCATTCATGATAGAAATGAAGATGTAGACTGTGAATCTAGTAACCTTCAATATATTTAGGTTTTCTGTATACCCCAATTTTGTTACTATAATATATAATTACAGGTCCCTTTAGTGAGAAACTTGAAGAATATTTATTTTACATATGTTTGGCATAGCGTAAGCAATTCATTAAATCCTACTTATTAGACAGTGGTTTCTGAATTTATGCTGCCAATGTGCTCAAGAGTTTATATTTTTCTGTTGTGGTAATAGATATGAGTGTTTTGTCCAACTAGGTCTTGAATTATTTTCAGGTTATTCAATTTAAAACGTTTCTTTCATTTTCCCCATGAATATCATTGTCTATGTCCAATTCCATAGATTCTCACAGGTGAAAGGCAGCAATATTCAATGTATTGCTTTTTCTAAGAAGGTCATTAAATATACTTTGCTTATGATTGATAATTGTTGCTAGCTGGCCTCCAAGATACCAAGATTTCATCATTGCCAGTGATGTAAGGATAACATTTCCCTGTAAAATCTTTTTGTCAACCCTGGGATTTAACTACAGCCACTATGGAGCTTCGAAAGATGCTGTTACCCCATAAATAATGTCGTTAAAGAAGTATAGTTTTGCTGGTATCTTCTATGAGCGTAACAGAGTGGAAGAGTATTGAGACAGTAGGTTCGGACTGGGGCAAATCCACTCCAGCAAGCGAACGTAATCTGCAGGTCATGAGACTCAAAGCGCATGCACAGAATGACTTCTTGAGCAGTGTACGAGGGATCAGTTACAAGGTGTTATTTTCAATTTTTCATTTACACCTCTTGCAAAACCAACTGAGTCTTTAATAGAACAGTTTAAGTCTGGCACAAATCCAGGTGAGTTTTTGATAGGATGATCATCCCAAAGGCCTTATTTGCATGAGGGAGATGCCAGTCATGGTTTGCCAGATACAAAAGATCCCCTCTATGGTCCTCACGACAATATGAGCCTTTGCACTGGCCCAAACTCACTCTATACAGCATTCATTTTTCTCCTTCAATAAATGTATGTCCTTGATTCATTTTCTGTATGACTTGTCCAGTTATTTGCTGGGACACCAAAAACCTGAAAGAATGTTTTTTGTGTCTTCAAATATTGAAATATTTCCTTGGCAAGCCAGCCAGTAGGTAAGTCTCCTTTTCTTTTTTTTCTCTTCTCTTCTCTTCTCTTCTCTTCTCTTCTCTTCTCTTCTCTTCTCTTCTCTTCTCTTCTCT